>PVIH01000941.1:122956-225256 GCA_004025045.1 Sigmodon hispidus
TCCCTCTCTCTCTCTCTCTCTCTCTCTCATTCTTGTTCTCCCTCTCTCTCCTACCCACTCCTCCCTCCCTTTCCTGGGAACCCTGGGTAACACTGTATTCTTTTATTTACAATATGAAATATTTCTTTATTGGTGTTATACAGCTACATCCTCTACCTTGAAATAGTTTCTCCCGGAAGAGAGAGGGAAACTCAAACTCAACAAGACTTACTGTTTTAGTCAGTGTTCTGTTGCTGTGAAGAGACACCATGGCCACAGCAACTCTCATAAAGGAAAGCATTTAACTGGGGATGGCTTACAGTTTCAGAGGCTTAGTTTGTTATCATCATGTGGGAGGCACAGCTGGCCACAGGCAGACATGGTGCTGGAGAGAGAGATGAGATTCTTTTTTTTTTTTTTTTTTTTTTTTTAAAGATTTATTTATTTATTATGCATACAGTTTTACAGAAGAGGGCACCAGACCTCATCATAGATGGTTGTGAGCCACCATGTGGTTTTGCTGGGAATTGAACTCAGGTCCTCTGGAAGAACAGTCAGTGCTCTTAACCTCTGAGCCATCTCTCCAGCCCAGAGATGAGATTCTTTATCCAGATCAGGGGCAACAGGAAGAACCAGACCCTGAGCTTGGAAAAGGCTTTTTAAAACTTCAAAGTCTGCCTCTAGTGATATGCTTCCTTCAACAAGGCAATGCCTCCTAATCCTTGCAAATAGTGCCACTTTCTGGTGACCAAGTATCTTAGGATGTCTATTGTAGAGAGACACTATGACCATGGCAACTCTTATAAAGGAAAAACATTTAGTTGGGGTTGTGGTAGGACTGTTTTCTGTATGTAAATAAAGTAACTGTTTTGCCCTATGGCAAGAACCATAGCAATAGGCAGGAAATCAGAGTAGACACAGATAGAAGGAGGGCGGAGTCAGTCAGTCTCCATCCGACCGGAAGAGGAACCATATAAGTAATCCAGGTGAGCCACTGACCGGGCCACGTGGTAGATAGATTACTAGAAATGGATTGAATTAAGGTGAAAGAGCTAGCTAGTAATGTGCTTGAGACATAGGCTAAACAGTATGAAATTAATATAAGCATCTGATTCATTTCTTTGGGGGATAAAAGTCACCATGGGCAAGGTCATAACCTCTGACCCAAACGGGTCCGGAAATCTTTTACAACATGAGGTGGCTTATATTTTCCATTATCATCATGATACAACATGGTGACAGGTAAGAGCTAGAGAAGCAGCTGAGTGTCCTACATCTTGACTTACAAGCATCAGGAAGTGGTCTGTCTCATTGGGCATGGCTTAATCATATGTGAAATCTCAAAGCTTACAAACTCCACAGTAACAAACTTTCTTCAAAAGCTACACCGCCTAATAGTGCCACTTCCTTTAGGGGGCATTTTCTTTCAAGTATTCAAATATAGGAGTTTATGGAGGCTATTCTTATTCAAACCATCACACCCGACTCCCTGGGCTCCATAGGCATGTATCATAATGCTAAATGCATTTAGTTCAACTTCAAACCTCCTCATAGTCTATTGTAGCCTCAACACTGTTTAAAAGTACAAAGTTCAAAGTCTCTTCTGAGATTCATACAATCTCTTAACTGTAACCCCTGCAAAATCAAGATGTACCCTATACTTTCAACATACAATGATGCAAAAGGAAAGGGAATATATTGAGAAAATTCTGGACCAAAGCACATCTGAAAACTAGCTGAGCAAACTCCAAATTCTGCATCTTCACGTCTGATGTCAAAGTACTCTTCAGATCTCTAACACCTTTCTGCTTTGCTGACTTTAATATACTTTTTTTCTCTTAAGCTGGTCCCAGACCCTATTTATAGCTCTCCTTCTCTGGTATCTTATGGCTCTGAACCTCCAACATCTTGAGTTCTCTAACAAAATTTAAGTTTCACATTCACAGCTTCATGCAGTGGCCTCTCTAGGCCTCCACACCCCTAACACATGTCTGGTCACAGTGGCATTCCTTAGCTGTGGAACTGGTACCAGGGAGTTGGGTATTCCTGTGACTGACCTGACCATGCTGTTTGTTAGTGGAATGTAGACTTGGGGACTTTGGATTAGGAAAACAATCAAATGCTTTAATAGAGCTTAAGACAGCAGTGCTGAAAGCAATGTAAATTATGGTGACTTGGTTCAATATATTTCAGGGGAAGAATGTTAGTAAATGACCTAGAGACCATTCTTTGGTATTTTGGAAAAGAATGTGGTACCCTTGTCCTGTAATCTGCCTGAGGTTAAAATGAAGAACTTTGAATTGGTATTGGCAGAGAAGATTTCAAGATAGCCTAGTATTGACTGTACCATGTGATTATTAGTAATCAGTCCCACATAGATCTATAATGAAAAGGAGCAGGTTAGACAAAGAAAAATACAAAACACACAGTTTGTGGAGAAAAGGAGTGCCAAGAATTGTAGATGAGCTAACCTCAGGGCTCAAGAAGACAGAAAGATTAAAGAAAAATCTAATACTAAATATAATGAGGCAGTGGTGACCTCAGGACAAGACCCCACTCCTGGTACCAACTCTGTCTTAGGCATTGTTCTATTGCTGTGAAGAGACACCATAACCAAGGCAACTCTTATAAAATGGTTATCCATTGTGGGTGGGCTTTTCACTGATATAACTGCAGCCCTTTACCTACACTCCTGTAATTCACCTCAATAAACTCACTGGCTCACTAAATTAAGCTCTGATGGGCTCATTTATTTAGTCTGTCATTGGCACCCTAAATGTGGTGAACAGATATTCACCTTCATCTACCCAGGAAAAGTCATTCAGCAGTTGACCTGTTTGTGTTTCTCTCTTCTCAACCACACTTACTTACCTAGGTAAGTATCCAGCTAATGACCACAGCTCCAAACCAATGCCAAGTACATGGAGGATAATCAGGTAACTAGTAGCTAATGACTTCACATTAGTAATTTTTACCACCAAGGTGATCTTCATGGTTACTATAGGGATGACATCAGACTATTTGGAACTTCAGGAGACTTGGAGAATGGACAAGTTTTTCCTGGACTAGGGATGAACCCTGAGCATGTGGAGTCATCCCATTCACTGCTGTGTCTCCTTTCTCTTCTTTTCTTGCCTGCACTCACCAGCACTGTGCACCAAGGTCATACATGGGGTGTCATTCCCACTGATGAAATAAATCTGTCTGTATCACCTCAATTTTTATTCCATTTCTTCAGTTTGGGCAACATAAGGAGACTCTGTCCATAATACGTAAGATAATAAACAAATAAATAACTCTACCCATAGCTGATTATCTTAATGCTTAGAAATTATGTTATCTAGAAAAGAATGAGTGGTGTGGGAGGGAGGAGAGTGAGAACCGGAAGCCACCTGATCTACCAAGATCAACCAAAACTGTATGCAATCTTCTAAGTGTGCACAGAAAATAAGTGCCTCCCATACTTGCTAGGAGGCATGATGATTGGCACACCCGATTTGGAGAACAATTTGATAGTGGGTATCCAGAGATGTCAAAATGTTGGGAGTACTTCAGTAGACACTTTTCTAGGAAATAGTCATAGGTGTTTAATGGGACATGGGTATTGGTTTTTGCATGAATAGAATCTCAACACCGGGAATACCACACTAGAGTTTATTAGCGGGAAAGCAGAGATGCAGAGAAGTGGAAGAGAAAGAGAAAGAATCTTGCAGGAGCACTTTCTTTAAGAGGGCGGGTGGGTCCATGTTTGCATAGCTACACCCAGGGGCGTGGCAGCAGCTCTACTCTGTCCCAGGTGAATGCTGGCCTTGGGAATGCTTACAATGGGTGCTGAGATCTTGGGACACAGACAGTGAGATCTAACTATAACAACCCAAACTGCAAAACTTTGAAAAAAACAGAGGTGTGAATTTGGTGACCTTGGTCTAAGGACTAAGTTTTCAGATACAATGTGAGAAGCACCCACAATCAAAGAAAAGAATAAGATAAGTTGGACATAGTCAAAATTAAAACCTTCGTGTGGTAAGGAATTCTATCAAGATAATAAGGAACTGGAAGTGCAGAGCAGATGGCAGATGCTTGCAGAATTCATGAAGCCCTGGGTTTGATCCTGGTGCATAAATAAGTGTTATGATACACACCTGTCATCCCAGAACCCAGAAGAGAGAGGCAAGACAAACAGAAGTGCAAAGTCATCCTCAGCTACAGAGCAAATTCAAGGCCAATCTGGTATATATGAGATCAGGAAGAAAGTAAAAAAAGGAAGGAAGAAAAAAAAAGAAAGTGAAGGAAGGAAGGAAGGAAGGAAAGAGGGAGGGAAGGAAGGAAGGAAGGAAGGACACACTTTAGAGGCCATTTCGGACGCCATGATTGTGTGGTTATGATCAAAACATCTGCCTCCCTGTTGACTAAGCAAAGGTCCTTGAGACCCCAAAGCTATGCCTCTAGGTCTCCCTCAATAACGCCTGAACCCCACCACAACACACAGGAGCACTCCTGCAGTGAAGATGGCAGAAATCAGTAGGAAGGTGCCAGAGCACGTGTCCATGGTGTCCCTCTAAGGGAAGTGGAGGAAGGCAATGAGTCCACATCGCAGCCGAGTATTGTGATCCCACAGCTCTGAGGTAACCTACCTGGAACTGGTGAATGCCACAAGGGAGGAGTTCATGGCCTGGATACTGAGTCCAGAGGGAACAGGATCCTTTGGGATTGAGAGTAATGGACCACTGGTGTTCTCCAAGCTGGAAAACGGGGGCTTTTCTTATAAAAAAAAATCTCCTCAGGGTCACTGAAAAAGCCAGCAATGGAGAACCACAAGAAAAGCTCACCAGCAGCCAGCCTCCCTATGTCATCCTGTGACTACAAGTGATTCTCGGCTGCTTGGTTCTAACATTCAAATCTTTGTTTCCTCATGATTCTGTAAAAAGTCTCTTTGCCTCTCACCTCTCACTTAGATCCAAGTAGCTAAGTATCCATGGCTTCCAGTTTGTCCCTTTGGGCACAAGGAGGGACTAGACATTTATTTCTATGGTCTTGGAAGCAGGAAAGAGTTGTTCTTCACGGACATTTCTATGGCCACCTTACAGCCTCTTCCCAGGACCGTCACCCTCTGCAGTTCGGTCCTCCCCCACTTGGAAATGCCTGTGAGACAGCTGGTGTGGTGTTCGCTCTGAGCCCCAGAGAGTTTCCCCTATTGGCAGTAAGAAGGCACTAGGAAGGAGGAGAGGAGGAAGAGGAGGGATAGAGAGAGAGAGGGAGGGAGGGAGGGAGGGAGGGAGATATGCCCTTAAAAAACTTGTGCATTATTTATAGAATCCCAAAGGTGTCTACATGAAAGTCGATTTAAAAGGTGAGGCACTGAAGTTTTCTGTCGTGAGTTCTTGCCTTGCCCTCCCTCCAGGAAGGCAGTAGGCAAAGAGTGAGGGAAATCAAGAGAAACTTTATTTACCATTTGAGAGCAATAATATAAATAGGAAAGTCAAACCTCCAATAGGAAAGCAGAACCCTGAGACCCTGGAAGGCAGCAGGATACCACGTTACCTCAACACACTCTGAGCAGGTTCTGGGGTGTGAGCTGAGACTGTTGGCAGGTGCTATAGCTCAAAAGTTCTTGGAGGGCTTTGGGGTGCCAACTGAGAACCGTCCCTTGCTGAGTGTGTCCCCACTAAGCAGTTCACTGGTGTGAGCTGCAGGAGTGGCAGGTTCTTTGTGTCTGGTTGGAGACAGTGAGTGGCCTTTGGGATTGAGATCAATGGACATACTTGCCAGGAAAATGCAAAATGGGACTGATCCAGGTTCATGGAAGAGCTGTCAAATACAGAAAAAAGAAGAAAGAATTCTGGGCTGGCCAGAGGTTCCCCATCAGGTGGCACTGCTTCTGTCACTGTGGTGGTAGTGAGCTGGTACCCAGCTATCACTCTTCCCATCTGTTTCTGGTTGCTAAGGTGCTGCTCTGATCACCTTCACACCAAAACCACTGGCCCGCTCTCTGCCAGAGCCAAACCACCCAGCTGTCACAGCTGGCTCCAATCGTCATCTTTATTAAGACATCTTTGTTATGAGTGGTAGCCTGTTTCCCACCCCCATTACTTGTGGGGCTCTTCCCATCCATTTTTGTTTAGTTAGGGTTGCTTTTGCTTGGTTCCAGCTGCAGCTTCATTGACAGAATCTAGAAGGTAGGTTGTCAATCAGCAGGCTACTGCCAGGACTCCTTGATCTTGAAGCTTGAGTTACTGGATCTCTGAAATCTCCATGTCAGAGTTCCTGCTACAACCATCATAGGTATGGTACATATATATAGTGAAGCACTATCCACCCATAAAAAGAAATGAGTTAATTTGGCCCTCCATAGTCTTAATTTCCTCTTCTGATGATTCAATCAATTATGAATTAAAACAAAATGAAACAAAACAAAAAAGTGTGTGTGTAATATCTGTAATGAACATGTACAAGGTTTGTCTTTGTCATTATTCCCTAAACAACATAGCATGACAACTATTTTTCTTACATTTATCTCGTATATGTGTTTCAAGGAATCTAGAGGTGATTCCTTTGCTGGGTGACAAAATCTTCTAGAACTAACTAGTGTATTGTGAGATATTTAATTACATTATGTAAAGATAATGTCACTGTGATTGGTGTAATAAAAAGCTAAACAGCCAATAGGCAGGCAAGAGGTGTAGGCAAGCCTTCCAGACAGAGAGAGTTCAGGGCAGAAGAAAGGCATCATCAGCCAAACGCAGAGGAAGCAGGACATGCAAGAGGAGAGGTACAAGCTACAAGCCACGTGACAGCACATAGATTAACAGAAATCGAGTAATTTAAGTTATAAGAGCTAGTTAGAAACAAGTATAAGCTAAGGCCAAGCTCTCATAATTAATAAGTGATATTGGGGCTGGCAGTCCAAAAAAGCCAACTATTGCTATGCTAAAAATTTTAGCCTTGTACACTTGGAGGGGCATGTATGCATGAGTGGCGTGTGTATTTGCATGGACTGAGATCCCACTCCTCTGGAGTCACGTAGCTCGTTTTTTGAGGTAGGGTCTCTCACTGTCCTAGAGCTTGCCAAGGAGTCTAGGCTACCTAGTGATGAGCTCCAAGGATCAGCCTGTCCTGACCTTCCCACAGCTGGGAGTACAAGCATGCAATTCCGATCAGCTTCTTTATGTGCATTTTAGGGACTAAACCCAGGTCTTTGTGCTTGCAAAGTCAGCATTTTACCATCTGAACTGTCTCCCAATCCCTACACTATATATACACTGTAAACTGGTGAATTTTATAATATGTGAGTTATAGTCTAATCCACTACTTAAGAAACACTCATTGTGATATTATTTACATTAGTAAAAAATGAAATGTCCAAAATATCTTTATGTAAAAGAATAATTCACCAATAATAAATGTATTTGGTATGATAAAGAGGGATTCAGTACTATCTACAAAATGCTGTTATATAGAATGAATATAAAATATTTAGAAAGATCTAGTTACAACTATTTATTTCAACATATACAACTTATATTTTTTCAGCTTATATCTGTTCTTAGTTAGGTTTCTATTGCTATCATAAAGCATCATGACCAAAAGCAACTTGGGGAGGAAAAGGTTTATTTCACTGACACTTTCACATCACAGTCCATCTTCCAAGGAAGTCCTGTCAGGAACCTGAAGGCAAGAGCCAAGGCAGAGGTCATGGAGAAATGTGGCTCACTGGCTTGCTCCTCATAGCTTGCTCACTGCTTTCTTATATAACCCAGGACTACTGGCCCCGGGATGTCATCACCCATCATGGGATGGTCTCACTCATACCAATCATTACTCCAGGAAATGGCCCACAAGCTTGCCTACAGGCCACTCTGGTGGAAGCATTTCTCAGCTGAGGCTTCTTTTTCTCAAATGACCCCAGTTTGTGTCAAGCTGACGAAAGCTAACAAGGACAATATCACTCTAGCTCTTTTTTTTTTTTTTAAATTCTAAAGAAAGTACAGTTATAACTATTAGCACATGTTATCTATAGGTACAGACAGGAGGTAATCTATATTTCTTGAGTGTTATTCAAATAGTATTCATCATTTTGGTTTTTTGTTATTCATATACTTTTTTTGAGGTAGGGTCCTGTGTATCCCAGACTGCCCTCAAACTCAATATGTAACTGAGATGACCTTCAATTCCTGATCTTCCTGGCTCACCTGCTGGGTGTTGGGATTGCAAGCATGAGCACTGCCTCATTTGGGCAATGCTAGGTGTTGAACCCAGTTTCCTGTACCCTACCGACTGGGCCTCCCAAATGCTAAATGCCAATTTTACTTTTAGTTTGATGAATATTAGCTCACAGTTCCCTCTGTATGGGGCCCAATGCTATGTCCCTGGAGACCCACTGTCCTAAAGCAGAACAGAACAGGGGTCAGTCAAGGTGGGTTACACTCAGCTCTTCAGATGGGGATTCAAACCTTCCCAGTCCCTTCTGGAGCACTGCCTTTAGAAGCAGGGACTTCTTTCCTGATTCAGATATGGCAGGTTTTGGCAAACTCCACTATCATTTCCAAAATGGTCCCAGGAGGAGACCAGGCCTGTGCCTCTTCTTGGTCATCCCTTCCCAACTATTTCTTTCCTTTGAACTTTCCAGGGGCTGCCTGCCCTTCAGTAACAGGAACCACGTTGTTACAGCTGCTGCCTCTCCCTGATCTCATTTGCTCTCAAAAGAATTCTGCTTGGATCAAAATTCCCTGTGGAAACTCCCAGCTGAATTGTCTTCAGTTTCTATTATTTTATTTAACATCCCAGCAGCCCCAACCTGTCAGGTCCTCTGCCTACAGTTCATCCAGCTAAGAAGTTCTGGAAAGTGTCCAATGCCACAGATGAAATCGATCTTTTGCTCCTCACTTTATTTGGAGGCAGGAATGAGCCTACTCATCTGGAGACTAGGTACATCAAAGTGTAAGTGTGTGTGTGTGTGTGTGTGTGTGTGTGTGTGTGTGTGAGAGAGAGAGAGAGAGAGAGAGAGAGAGAGAGAGAGAGAGAGAGAGAAATCTGAGAGTAGCTTTCAAAAATGCTCTGTACATCAGCCATGGACCAGAACACAGACATCTATAAGGCACAGCCTTGGCTGTCATAGAACTAACTCTGTAGAACAGAATGACTTCTAGTTTACAGAAATCCACCTGCCTCTGCCTCCCAAATGTCAGGACTAAGAGTGTGTGCCACCACTGCCCAGCCAAGCTTCTCTCTTAATGGTTGTTTATTCAGTTAACAATGTTTCTCATTTAATAACCATGAGGTCACATTACTTGACATGAGACATTTTTCTCTGATGAGGGTACATAGTTCTCTCAGTATCCCATTGCATTATGGCCCCTTTTACAGATGAGCAAGCAAAGGTACCAAGAGATCAAGTGTCCCTTGAAGTTCACACAGCTAGTTAGATAAGACCATAGTGATCCCCAGCCTTTCATTTGCAATCCTGAAGTCAGCATACATCGCCAAAGGAAAGCCTGGCCAGGATGAGGGAGGGTTGACTGAGCCTTAGAACTATATTTGTAACTTCTTGGAAAACCCAATGTACTCTCTGGAGTGGGCATATTTTGTACCAGGTTGTTTCATCTGCTGACAGACATGCTGGGAAGGATGTTGCATTCTCCATCATCACCTTCAGCATCACCACAGCAGAGAAGAAAGGTCATGGAGCATAGAGAATCCTCCTACCAAAAAAAGGTTCCATGTCACCAGTGGGGAAGTCACCCTTTTGTAGCACCTTTAGCAGCCTGTGAGAGGATAATGTGGAGCCTCGTTGGACTCCAGTGTAGTGTATGAGACAGTTCCTTGGGGCACAGCTCCTGAGCAGAGCAGAATGTGACTGCCTGCTCTGATGCTGTGCAATGGGGTTTCCCATCCCATGGTGTTCTAAGGGAAGTACTTCTGAGATCCTGCAGCAACCACCAGGAGCAACTGCATGATGCACCCACCCCAGACATCCCAGCCCCAATTCAAGAGTATGGCTGTCTGTTTGGTGGTCAGCCCCGCTTCTGCCAGACAAGTGGATGTGCTCACCCAGGGAAATCTCACCTGCACTTTGGCACATCCAAACCTCCTCCGCACTGGCAGATGTCTTCCACACATTGCTTTTGCCAAGAAGCTGGGGTACAGCTAGCTTCTCAACCTTCTGTAACCCTCCAATGCTCTTGTACCCCCCTTTGTCTTCATTTGACTAGACCAACCAAGGTGAGATCAGGGTTTTGTTTTATATGATAGTCTGTCCCACTCAACAAGGGCATATGTTCTCTTCCCTCACCCTGCCCTGGGTGAGAGGTGCTGGAAAGCCTGAATCACTGTGCTCCAGCTCTTGCTGCGGTGTGGCAGGTCACACACCTCCAGCACACCCCCCATGCCTACCATTCAGTTGCTTGGCCTCTGTCCAGAAGGTATCACAGTTCAGTTTGTTTAGCCACAGTTAAAAATGATAACAAAACAGTCTCATTTTATAACATCCTAACTGTAATAAAAGTATTCTCAGAAGGCCAGGATGACTTCTAATGCCACTCTCCAGTGCCCTCCCCATCTGCCCATCTGTCCCACATGTCTGAGAGCAGAGGTCTGACTTCCAACAGAACCTTGAAGTGGTTCTTAAAGTCTCTCTCTCTCTCTCTCTCTCTCTCTCTCTCTCTCTCTCTCTCTCTCTCTCTCTTTCTCTCTGGAATAATAGACAGGTGGCTTTCTTGGGAGGCACTGAGGTCACTACCTCATTCTGCAGATGTGTGCCTAGGGCACAGCTCCACATCTAATCATTCAGGACCCATGGGAGGGTGTGCTGCCGGTTCATTTTGTTTTGACATAGGAGTTGATGGTGGGAAAGAATCATTATTTGGTGAACTAGCCAAACTAAGTAGGATTTCCAAGAATGCCTTTATAGGAAAGCATCACTGTGTGTTTTCCACATCAGAGGGAAAACTGCCTGATGAGAAAGCATAATTCTGAGTCTATGGAGAAATATTAAGATGAGGACCTGAAGGTAAACAGTGCTTTGGCAGGAAAACAGCCGCCCTGCCCCACCCCCCACTCTCTAACCCTCCAAAAGATAAAATAGAATTCTTAGTTTCTGCTCTACGCTGAGATGTGAGAGGTCTGGAGGAGTGAGAAAACAGCATTTCAAAGTGTTGATTAAATAATCCTGGGAAGTCAAGGGCTCCCCAAGATAAGAAAGACTCTTCTTTCTGGCAAGCGCAATGGTGACTGTGAACAGTGGTGTGGTCTCATTGATCTGGTTCTTCACTACTAAACAGTAACAACACAGCCTTGGTGAGAAAAAATTAGCTTATACACTGAACTCAAATTTAAAACGGTATCTGCAATATTGTATGTTCTCGAGAAGTGATAGTTTGATCTTGGTATTTTGTGTGTGTGTGTGTGTTGTTTTTTTTTTGGAGGGGGGTGTTTCTGTTTGTTTGACACAGTATTTCATGTAGCTCAGGTTGGTCTTGAACTCACTGTGTAACTAAAGATTACTTTGAACTCCTGATCCTCCTGTCTCTATCTCCCCAAACACTAGTACTAAAGGTTACATGCAACTGTACCTGGCAGAAGCAGTGTGTGTACTTGTGTATATGTGTATGTATATGTTTGTATGTGTGTGTATGTGTATATATGTATGTGTATGTGTATATGTGTGTATGTGTGTATATAGTGTGTATGTGTGTATATGTATGTATGTGTATATGTGTGTGTATGTGTGTGTGTATACTAGCATATGTTACACATTCATTCTACCACTGTAACATCTCCAGCCCCAAATGATTATTAGGATTACTATAAGGGGCAGGGGACTTTCTGACTAAATTACAGGAAGAAATAAAGATTTTCAATTTTCCAGATGTTGTCTTGAGTCACATGTGTTTCTGATGTCCACGGAGGTCAAAAGAGGACATAGGACCTCCTAGAAAAAGAGATGGCTTGGAGGCACCATGTAGATTCTAGAAACTGAACCCCAGAGCCTCTGGATGAGCAGCCAGTGCTCTTAACTACTGAGCCATCTCTCCAGCCTTCGCTTCCCTTTTTGGCTTTGTCCACCAGTTAGGTCCCAGTTGCCCCTGATCCTGGGTGCATTCTTTCACAGTGACATCACAAATACAAGAGAACAATGAGTGTTCTGAGGGAGGCAGGGGGTTTCATCTATGGCGTACTATTATTAAAAATCAATAAAGCCAGGCTGAAGAGGATTCCCAGCTTTGAATACAGCAGATGGGAACCTTTTAAGCCACAATTCCACCCCTAAAAAGTATAAAACTGAACAATCTGAAAACAGGACAGCCCTTCTCAGACCCATGGGAGAATGAATCACAGAGCACAGGGAGAAAGGAACAGATGACATACTGCAAGAGAGTTAATAACTGATAATTTCCCTAAAATGATTGTCACATACACAACAAGCACAGCAGACACTGTGTGGGATAAACACAAATGAACAGTCAAAATGGATGGTAAAGGATAAGCAAAATAGGCCCCATCTACACATGCTATTTTCAAACTATAGAAACAATGGGGAAATATTCCTGAAATAAGCCAGGGAGGAACTCTCTCCTCTCTCTTCTCCTTCTGACATTTCTATTGTACATACATACATACATACATACATACATACATGCATACATACATACTACACACACGTACATACCTATATTGCACCATTCACAGCTCTCCCATGGTTCATGGTGTGGTTTGAATTGGACCTTTTTCCATTGATATTTCCAGTTTAGACAGTTTCAATGGAATAACTCAACATCCCGAAATGTTAATTTGGGGTGTCTGTTTCCTAAGAAAGCTATACTGAAGCCATTCCCTTTAGTTAGTGTTCCCACATCTAAGCTCTCATTCAGTTCCCAGAAGGAGCAAGAAGGCTCTCCTTCAACTCTTCAGATGCCAAGCAGGCAGGTGGGAAATGATGAAAAGTGCAATGTGTTCAGGAAGAAAATAAAAAGACAAAACAAAATACAGCCTTGCTGTCTGTGCCCTGAAAAATTACTCAACTGTGAAAGAAAAATACTTTCTCAGATAATCTAAAATTAGGAACATTTGTTGCCAATAAACCATTTTTTAAATTTTCATAGAGGCTGGATGTGGTGGTTTACATTTTTAATCCCAGCATTTAAGAGGCAGAGATGAGCAGAATTCTGTGATTTTCAAGGCCAGGCTGGTATATATTATGAGTTCTAGGCCAGCCAGGGCTATACAGTGAGACCCCCTCTAAAAGGAAAAGAAAAATCTTCATAGAGAAAAAAAAATGATGTGAATTAGAAACAGATCTACAAAGTAAAAGTCCTAGAGAAGGGATAAGGGCTGATGAAAATTAAAACCTTTACTTTTGCTGTACTTGTTGCACTGAGCCTTAAGAAAGTGAGCGACACAGGAGCACAGGGCTCAGGGCTGAAGGGCGACTGCCTTTACTTGGCTGTTTTCAGTCCCTGCCGGATGTGGATAGCAGAGCAGCAGCTCCTTAGCAAGTGAAATGGATGAGTTGTAATGTATAGCGATGCTAAACCCTGGATAGTGAGGATAAATAAACATCAAAAGGGCATAAACTCTGCACAGTTGGGACGGTAGAGCCAGTGAAGGGCACAGTGGGCAAAGGCCCTCCATTCTGTCTTCGAAAGCCTGATGCCGGGAGTTTGATCCCAGAACCCACGTAAATGTGCAAGGAGAGAAGAGACTCGGAACTGTCTCCTGACCTCCACATGTCTACCATGACATGTAACCTCCACTCACACACACACACACACACACACACACACACACACACACACACACACACTAAACAACATTAGAAACTCTTTCTTTTTTTTAAACTTTATTTATTTATTTATTTATTTATTTATTTATTTATTTATTTATTTGCCTTGGTGTTTGCCTGGAACTGGAACTACAGACAGTTGTTAGCTGCCATGTGGGTGCTGGGAATCGAACCCAGGTCCTCTGGAAGAGCAGACGGTGCTCTTAACCACTGAGTCATCTCTCCAACCCCAACATTAGAAACTCTTAAAATAAGCCTGTGCCCCCTCCCCTCGGATGTGGCTGAGCTAAGGGCACCAGCCCAGAGACTCTGCAGGATCCTCGGCCTGGAGCATCTGAGCGGTGAACTCTTCAAGTCATCGATTTAAAAATAAAAATGGCCTCCAATAAAACTACATTGCAAAATATGGGAAAGAAACAGAAAAGAAAGAGTAAAAAAGTTGAAGAGGTAGAGCCTGAAGAATTTGTGGTAGACAAAGTACTGGACCGGCATATAGTGAATGGGAAGGTGGAATATTTCCTCAAGGGGAAGAGGTTTATAGGTGCTGATAATACTTGAGAACCAGAAGAAAATTTAGATTGTCCAGAATTAATTGAAACATTTCTTAATTCTCAAAAACCTGGTAAAGAAAAAGATGGTACAAAAAGGAAATCTTGATCTGACAGTGAATCTGATGATAGCAAATCAAAGAAGAGAGATGCTGCTGAGGAGCCAAGGGGCTTTGCCAGAGGTCTTGATCCTGAACGAATAATAGGTGCCACAGACAGCAGTGGAGATTAATGTTCCTCATGAAGTGGAAGGACTTAGGTGAGGCAGACTTGGTGCTGGCAAAGGAGGCAAATATGAAGTGTCCTCAGATTGTCATCGCCTTTTATGAGGAGAGGCTGACTTGGCATTCTTGTCCAGAAGATGAGGCACAATAATATGTATTTATATATATATAAAATCTGGATCTTGTTTTGAATTACTAGATTACTAGTGTGGAGAAAAAAAATGGTTCTAATGAGTCTGATATGCTGGTTTTAAAGTATTGACAGTAGTTGAGATCTTTTGGGTTTTGTTCTGCATCAAAAGGCACTGATTCCTTTGAGCAAATAAAAGCTTTCTGTAGCTGCTTCCTTTAACAATAGAATATTTGATGCCATGTTGTATTTCCTTGGCTTTGAAGAACAGAATGCTTGGGAGATTTGCAGTCATTACTCAACTGGAACTTACTTTTCCTGGGACACAGAAGGACCATTCTGGATTTTTTGTTTGTATTTGTGTGTATGCATAAAACAAGTAACTGATTTTTGTTTTGTCTTGTTTTTTAATACTTAAGAACAAAAATTGTAGATGAAAACAATGTGTTGGTAAGAATCCATCATTGTGAACATTTTCCTGAGACAATAACCTTTCAGCTTAAGTAGATGATTCTGTAATTTATTGGATAGTTTTAAAACAACCACATGAGAATTCATGTATTGTCCCATAAATAGTAGTTTATTTACAAAATATGGTCCTTACAAACTTCCCCTTCAGAAAATGGAATTAGACAAGTAGTGGTATGATTTAATAACAAGATTTAAACTGGGTGTGATGGTGCAGGCCTTTAATCCCAGCACTCTGAAGGCAAATGGATCTCTGCTTTAGGTCAGGCTACACAGAGAATCCTTGTCTCTAAAAACCAAACAAAAAGACTTAAAACCATGTAAAGGTTCTTCTACTGAACCATTCCTTTGTAGAAAGTTGAAGTCTACTAAAAAGGTTATGATTCATGGAATATCTGTTTGCTATGAAAATGGAGTCATGGTTAGAGATGATGTTGGCAGTTTCAGGCCCACTGACATAAATGAACAAAATTTGGTACTATAAAGACTTACATGCTTTTTTTCTTTACCCTGACTCATTCCTTTCTGGTAGGATCAATCTTTTCAGTATTTGGGTTCTGGTTCAATGAGCCAGAAAAGTAACTTTGTAGTATCAGAATGTCATCCAATAATGGTGAACAGTGGTCATTAAATAGTTTTATATTCCTTTAAAAAAATTCTTAAAATAAATGAAATTATATAGAAGATTCAGTTAAAACCACAGACAGCGAAACAACAGAAAGAAAAAAATAGAGGTTCTTTTCAGCTAATAAAATACACTAACAATTATGGTAGTATGGTAATGTTCTAAATGTGACCATTCAAAGACAGTGATTACCAGTCAGGATGCTGCACACCTATAATCCCATCACTTAACAGGCTGGGGCTCAAGCATCATGGGAGTAAGGAGATGGATATGTGGGTAAACTATTAGCCATAAAGCATAAGGACCCAAGCTCAGATCCTCAGCACTCATTTATAGTACTTAGTACACCTAATAGAAAAGAAGATGTAGGATTGGGCACAGTGATATATATCTTTATTTGGTGGATCAGCCAACCAAATAGATAAGGTCCAGCTGCAGTGAAAGGCCTGCTATAAACAACAAAGTGTGGAGTGACAGACCCAAGATCAGCTTCTGGCATGTATACATCTATACACATATTGCAACATGTGAGTGACACGCAGACATATTTATATCAGCATATACATACAACACATACATGAAATGAGACTAGGAAAAAGTAAATAAATAAACCAGGGGGAGGGGAATGGCCAAAGGGATCATGGATTCAAGACAATCTGAGAGATAAAGTGAGAGACTGGTGTGTGTGTGTGTGTGTGTGTGTGTAAAGAGATTGTCAGAATGAATCAGAAAATAAGATTCAAGTATGTGTGTCTACCAAAAAACTCACTTTAAATATGTAAAATCACATATAGATATAAACTAAATAAATGAGACAAGGTATACCAGGCTAATACTTATCAAAAGAAGGTGAGATGGCAGCATTGGTTTTGGACAAACTTCAGAACAAGAAGAGTGAAGACGGCTAAGGAGAGGGCATATGCAGTGATGTAGGTCTCAGTTCTCCAAAAGATACAGTGGCCCTTTACCTACTGTACTATGTGCATCCCACAGAGAATCATAGCATGTGATCTGGGAAGATGTATGTGGGGAATAAGAACACCATGACTGCCAGTAGAAACAGGAACAGGCAGGCAGAGTAAGCAAGCAGAATGCCACTAACCACATCATTGAGTACAAAGCCACCAGCAGTCAACTTGAGATGATGCTCTTCTCCAGAGACCCTGATCCAACAACAGCATAATGCACACTTCTCAAGGATGCAGGGTGTATCACCATGGCTGATCTCAATTGGGACCATAAAAGAATAAAGAACATGCAAAACCTGCTCTCCGGCTGCAACAGAATCAAACTGGAACCAATAGCAAACTGATCTGGAAAAGGCTCAGATACTTGGGGATTCAAAAATATTTTTCTAAAAGACATATGAGTCAAAAAAAAGTCTAGAAGAACTTTTAAAATATTTTGAATAAGTTAAAATAAAAACACAAGTTATCAAAAACCTTTGAGAAACACTGAAAAATAGTGCTCAGTGTGGGGATTTGTAGCATTTAATGCCCATTAGAAAAATCTAAACTCAGACATCTAAACTGAACTGCCACCTTGGAACGGGTCCTACTGTGCTTTCTGTTGCTGTGATAACACCAAGACCAAAAGCAACTTGGAGAAGAATGGATCTATTTTACTTCACAGTTTATAATAAATCCCTGAGAGAAGAAGCCAGGGCAGGATCCGAAGCAGAGGTTATAAAGAAACACTGCCTGTTGGCTGGCTCCTTATGGCTTGCTCAGCCTGCCCAGGGGTGGCACCATCTGTAAGGGGCTGGGCCCTCCTGTGTCAATCATCCACAGTCATGCTCACCAGCCAGTCTGAGCAAGGCATCTCTCTTTTCCAGGTAACTCTAGTTTGTGTCAAGTTGACAACACAGACAAACAACAAACAAACAAAACAACAACAAAACCCTACACTAATCAGAAAGGAGAAAAACCAATTAAATCCAAAGTAAGAAAAGAAAAGAAATAAAAGAACAGAAATCAGTGGACTGGAAACTGAAAATCAACACAACCAAAGGCTGATTTTTTTAAAGTGAAATGAATATATGTCTAAACAGACTAAGAAAATAAGAGAAAGGTCATAACATTTTATTTATTTTTAATTTTTAAGATAGGGTTTTTCTGTGTAGACCTGGCTGTCCTGGAACTCATTCTCTAGACCAGGCTAGCCTTGAATTCACAGAGATCGGTCCTCCTGCCTCTGCCTCTGAGTGCTGGGATTAAGGCCTACACCACCACACCTGGCTGGCATAACATTTTAAAGGAAAGCGAAGACTCTTCTCTAGATATCATGGGTGAAGAAAGGATAGAAAGGAACACCATGAACAAAATTATGCCACAAAGTTGATGATAATCTCTCTCTCTCCTTTTTGTTTTGAGGCTTGATTTTACCGTGCAGACCAGGCTGGCTTTGAACTCACTGTCCTCTTTCTTGAATTTTCCTTGAGAGCATTGGAACTAGACATATCGGCCACCACGCCCATCACAATAGGTCTATTTCTTGAAGAACACAGTTTGCTAAAACTCACACAAGAAGAAACAGACAATCTACATAGACCTAAATTTATATAAGAAATGAAATCAATGCCTTTCAAGAGAAAAAACACTGGCTCGAATGTGTTCAGTGGTGAGCCCTGCCAAACGCTTAAGGAAGAAAGTTTGTCCATTCTCTACAATCTCAGAAGATTGAAAAAAAGTAAAATTTATGCTTTCTGACTCATTATGTAAAGTCAAAGTCATTCTAATATTAAGACAGACAAAAACTTTACAAGAAAGGAAAACTATTAATATTTCTCCTGCATATATATATGAAACAATCTTCAATAAAATATTAGCTCATCAAACCCAACAATGCCCAGAAAATTATCTATCACAACCAGATGGACACCCATCCCAGGTAGGCAGGGCTGACTTGAGGTTAAAGATGAAAATCACATGATCAGAGCAATAGATGTAGAACAAATGCTTAAGAGCTGGTGTGATGGGCCAGTCGGTAAGGATGCTCACCACTGAGCTTGATGACATGACTTCAATATCTGGACCCGAATGGTGGAAGAGAGAAGCAATTCTCACAATCGTCCTCTGCCTGCCACAGAGTATTGTTGTATGTGCACATACACAATCAACAAATAAATGTAAAAAAGTATTTAAAAAATCTTTTGACAAATAAAGCCACTGATGGAAAAGCTGTGAACAAACTGAACAGAGAGAAACGGTCTCAACTTGATAAAAATACCTACAGAACCCTATGGTTCACACACAAGTTAGTGATGAAAACTGAAGACTTTCCATTTGTTTAGAACGAAGCACAGACAGCCCCCCCCTTTTTCAGTATCTCTCTGGAAATCTTAGATAATGTAATAAAGTAAAGAAATAAAAGATATACTGATTAGGAGGGAAAGTTCAATAAAATTCTTTGTTCACTCATAACATAATTATCCACAAAGAAAACTCAAAAGAATTGCTTTAATTTTTTTTAAATCCTCACGGAACCAATAAATGCTTAGAGCATGTATGTAAGACACAAATTTGTATGTGTATATATAATGTCAGTTGTTTTCTTATATATTAGCAATGAACACAAGCCTTGTGTGGTTAGAAAGCATATGTTTGCTATTATTACACTATAATAATGCATTAAATACCCTGAGTTATTTGTTTTATCAGCCAAAGTAAAAATGCCTACAGATTTGCATAGATCTTTATAAACCTTCCCAGACATTGTCCCATTATAGCTTCACAGTACCACTTAACAATAGACAGTCACTGTGTAGATGGTGAAACTGAGACACCATGTTCACTAGGTAGGGTGGTCTTACCTCCACCCTAAGTCCTCTCCAATGTACTCAGCTGACCACTGATGGATCAGTCAGTAGCTAAAATGGATCCTCAGTTTTACATGATCAAAAACTGAGTGTCTCTTTGCCCTTTGTACCTCATGCCTCCTCCATGACTGGGATGCTGTCTTAGTCATTTTTCCATTGTTGTGATGATAAGCCATAACAATAGTAACTCTTATCAAGGAAAATATTTAATTAGGGCCTGCTTACATTCATAGGCTTAGTCCATTATCATCATTGTCATGGTGGGAAGCATGGTGGCACAGAGGCACACATCGTGCTGGAGAGGTAGCTGAGAGTTGTACATCTGGATCCTCAGACAGCAGGAAGAGAGAGAGAGAGAGAGAGAGAGAGAGAGAGAGAGAGAGAGAGAGAGAGACTGGGCCTCACTTGAGCATTTAAATCCCAAAGCCCAACCCCACAAAACCACATCTACTTCAGCAAAGCCACACCATCTAATAATGCCATCCCAGGTAATCATGCATTCAAATCTGTGAGCCCATGAGGACCATTCTTATTCTAATCAGCATAGACACTAACAAGACTCCTCAAGTTAATGGGTATCTCATAGCCCCAGGGCAGGAGGACAACATTAAGGCTAAGCAACCCCTTAGTCTGAGAATTTGGCCCCTTTGGGTTTGAAGTTTGTGTTGGCTAAACTCTGGGTAGACTTGAATGTTGAACTGCTCTTGGGACTAGGGGAAAGAATAGTCAGAACCACCCAATGCTTAACAAGGCTGAGTGAACTTCCTAGAGAGAGAGAGCAGGCCTTGGGCTTCAATGAGACCATTTGATGAAATGTCTTTCCTACATACAGGCCTGAGGGAGTCTAGGCTCTCTGAGTTAAGTGAATAATCAGAATGAATGTTATCCATGTTGCCAAACATGATAGACATTTTCCACATGGAGATATTCCTCTTCTCAACATCTCAACTGTAAGGCGTGTTTTTATTTAAACAACTCCAAAGTTTAGAAAATAAGTCATGAAAGGCTCTCTCCACCATCACTAATCTTGCCCTCTAGACGTAGTCATTGTTTACAGTCTTTGTGTATCCTTTCTGACATTTGTCTATATTTAATCAACGTTATATATGCACACCCACTGGTGTGTGCCTATTTATACAAACACAGCTTGTTTGTTTTTATGAAAATAGGATCATACCTTAGGAAGTGACTTGCTTTTCTTGTGTGTTCATCCATCTTTCCCCCACTACATACAAAGAAATATGTGAGCAACTCTAAGGAAATCTGGAATAAGCAACAGGATTACTGAATGTCTGCAAGAAAAGCATTGCTCCTGTCTGTCCCAGTTATTTGACTTGAGCTTTTGAGCTAATTTTACAGCTCTGGAGGATCTGGGGAGTGGAAGACCACACAGGGACTCTTGACTATGGACTTGCAAATGATCTCTATCACCCTCCTGCCCATGATCAAAAGCCAGTGTGTTGTGGCCATCAGATGAGTTTTGCAAATTTTCAGTTTGCACTGATTTTTCAGATGGGGTCAATGGTAGCCATTCACCCCATCTGAAAATCAGTATTCCTGACCTAGACATATGTCTGTTCTTTGGATTCACCTTTGAATAAGATACAACATCCTCTAGTTTAACAATTGTAATAACACATGTTCGGTTTATTCTTTCTGGAGTCATAATTTTACTTAAGAAAAAAATCTTTAGTCAGGTCTAGGGCTAGAAATGGGAAGGATGAGAGTTCAGGGCTAGCCTCAGCTACATGAGACCCTGTCTCAAAAAAAAAAAAAAAAAAGGGTACAAGACAATGGTAGAGCATTCACCTAACACATGCAAGGTCCTAGCTTTGATCCCTTGTGTGAGTGAATAATGCTAGAATGGCAGAATGATAAACCGCAACATTTCAAATTCAGTGCAGGTATTTCCACCTCTAAAGTTAGTACACAATGTCTGGATCAAGTCAAAACAACATGTACTGGATGCCTACTAGCTTCCAACCTAGGCATTTTGGATACATTAATTTATCCAAGGCTTCCACCCATTCTATGAAGTGTTAGCATTCCCTCTTATAGAAGTGAAAGCCTCTTGTAGAGATGAACTAGTGGGCCCAGGACACAGAGTCCAGCAGCCCTTCTCACAGGCTGCAGTGTTCACTGCTCTTGACATACAGCTTGTCCCTGAAGGAATGGGGGCAGTTTTGAATGCTAGAAGACTAAATTATAGTTCTGGCAGGGCCACATTCCGAGCTGGTGGCTCTGTAGGGGCCCTTCTCCAGGTTCTGACATCTGCTAGCCATCTTGGGCACTTTTTGGTTCAGATACTCCTCATCCTAATACTCTACATTCTCCTGTAATCTCCTGTGTTTCTTCTCATGCCTTCCTCTGTACCCCATGTCCCGCCACATCTGGATGTTCTCTTGTATAAGGACACCACCTCTGAACTAAAGTCTGGGGTCTTGGGTTTTGATGTACATCCTTGGAGTGCTGGAAAGGTCTATGAATCCCTCCACAACAGACAGAAAGCTGGAGTCCAGCCCCCCTCCAAATGCTAAGCATCACCAGAAGCTCTGAAAGAAAAGGTTCCTGTCTCCTGACATATCAGGAACATTGCCATAGCTAGAGGGATGGGGAGGAAAGGTCACTATGTCATCATAGTACATTCACTTCTTGATCAAAGAAACTGGTTGATCTTAAAGAGATAGTTCCCTAACTTATTGGAAGTTAATGGTAGGGAAACTAGGATGGTGGTCTACAACTGTCCTGTGGGGGCCTTGTTAGCCTGCAGGTGAGTAACCTTACCAAGAGGAGACCACAGGACCAGAGCATGGGAAGAGGACATGCTGTTTCTGTGCTTGCTATTTATTGAATATAGAACTTTGACAATTAGTTTTTCCTATTTGCATAAGGGATCAGTTCACCGCCATAACAAACATCGAGTGGTTGGAGCATCAGTGACTGTGGTTCATTTATTGCTCAGAACTAGCTGAAGGATGTGCTGCTGTTAGCCATTCTCTCTAAGGGACTAGAAGGCCAGAAGGCCAGAGGCAGCTTTTGTACCATTTTAATGTTCGTTCCCCAAAGTCAGATCACCCTTGTCCCATCTGGGCTAGAAGAGAACGAAGCTTGGAAAACATTTCCTGGGAAGTCTCTAGAAGTTGTAGCCCTCTCCTCTACTTAAAGGCATGAGTCAGAACCAAGCCCAGGAGTCACTGTAGGGGTTGGGAACTATGAAGGAACAGCTAATTCCAGGGCTTGAGTTGGGGAACCAGTCTCAGCCAGCCAGCCTTCTCTGCTGAGAGAACTTCCGGATGTGCTCTTGGCACTAAACACTGGTTTGTCTGTAGAGCCCTAAGCATTGCAATGTAACTTAATAAGTAGCAACAGTTTAAAAATGGGAAGACAGGAGGGGCCTGGTGGGTGGAATAGGAGATGGGTCCTGGGCACACAGAAGGGTGGCCACATCCGTCCCTTTCTTCCCCAGGCTTCCTAGTGGCCTAGTCTGCCGCCTGTTTGGGGAAGGAGAAGTGTCCTCAGGGTGTCATCCCACTCAGCACAGCTCCTTTCTTGCTTCCTTGGCAGCCAGATGGAGAAGCGTGTGGCTCCGGGTCTTGACAGCCTCACAGCTTCCCTGGTGGCCTTAAGGCTGCAAACCCCACCTTCCCACGATTGCCAAGCCAGCTGAGGGACAGGCAACGCGCCAGGTCCAGCAGCACCGCTCACCCCACCCCACCCCCAGCGCACACCAGCTGCAGATGCTCAGGGTGGGGGGATGGAAATCACATGGTGCTCATTCACAGAGTCCTGCAAAGGCCAGACACATAATTTGGTCCTCCTCTGGGCTTCCTCAGCTACCTGGCCACGGAGCACAGTTGACCCAATCCTTCCCTCCTCTCTGCTAGGCGCCGAAGGGGATGGGAAGGGCAAGTCCCCAGGCTTTAGAGAAGCATGTTCTCTTTCCATGTGCTCACCAGGCCCCAGAACTATGCTGCAATTGCTCCCCAGCCCCCAACACAAACAAGTTCCATCAATGTCTCTGGCACCCACCCCACCTTCCTCTACTTGGATGAGCTTTACCAAGCTGCTGCCAGTGTGTACAGTGTGTATGTACATAAAATCTCCATTCCCTGCTCCTCCTCTTGCTTTGTATATACTTTCCCATGAGCTGGGCCTTCCAGGCGCTGAGCTTGTCAGCAGGACTGAAAAATATAGGGAAGTCATATTTTGCTTTAGCACCTTTATACCCAGAGCATCTGAGGACTGCTCAGACATGGGAGACCCTCACTGCTCCTTGTTTTCCATCTGTAATAGGCACATGGGCTTCTGTCCTTCACCAGTGTGCTGGAGCATCACTGGGTTCTTCCTGAAGTGGCATGACCTGCAGTGTTCACCCAAATTATTTATTACTTTTGATTCCTGAGCCGTTCCCTATGGAAATAAAAATGTGACATTATTACACCCTCCAATAGCCCACAGTTCGCCTTTCACGTTCTCTGCGGTCGTTATTCAGCATAATTTGACTGGTTAAGGCAAGCCGGGAGAGTGGGAAGGGGAGGCGAGGGTGGAGGAGGCAGAGTCCAAATTAGAAACAGATTTAAGGCGCATTTGCAGGGAATCAGGCGAAGGGCCAGGCGTGCTCACTGGCAGCATGTGGAACCCCTCTTTAGGGACTGTCAGCCTCTAGGTTTCCACAGCGGATGTTTCCCCAGCCAGAGCACAGCTGGGTTTCAGTTGTCAAAGCCACAGCCAAGACATCTGAGAAGGAGTGGAGTGCCCCTGTGCGTGAGTGCATACACACACAGGCCATATGTGACACGCTTGACCTCAGGACACTTCCAGCATAGTTCTGCACGTGTACAACCCTTACTAACTGTCTAGGGTATAGATGACACAGGACACATGTACACACTCAGAGAACCAGGACAAACGCACTGGAACAGACTTGGGCTCTGCTCAGCAAGTTTCTGGGAGAATTCAGAGTCTCTCTCTCTCTCTCTCTCTCTCTCTCTCTCTCTCTCTCTCTGTGTGTGTGTGTGTGTAGGATATGATGTGCATGTATGCATGCATATGCAGAAATGCATGCCTGTGCATGCAGTTGGAGACCAGAGAACACTGCTTTTCCTGTTCTCTGTCCTTTTTCTTTTGAAATAGGGTTTCTTACTGAGTCTGGAGCTAGGCTGGTAGCAAGCAAGCCCCAGCAATCCCCCCCACATCCCTCAGCTCTGGGGTTACAGGCACTCATGGCCACACTGGCTTCTTTCCATGGGTACTGGGATCTGAACTCAGGCATGCATGCTCGCATAGCCTTTGTTTCCCCAGGTCCCAGAACGGGTTGTAGTCCTACCCCAGAAGGAGATTAAGTGGGAGCTGAAGAAGGATGAGAAACAACGATGAGTTCCAGGAAATTATGTGGCCTTTGGTGTGAGGAGTGAAGACAGGTGAGCCATGGTGGTTCTGGCAGAGGACAATTGTCACACTCTTTATGGAAAGGACAGAGAATGCTCTGCCAGCTTGACTTTCATCTTGGTAAGAAGACTAGAAGGCACACTTATGGGTAAGCGGGGTAAGGCACCCTTTGCTATCAGCCTCGCCCTTGAGGCCAGGGAGGACCCGTGCCCTGCACAGCACTGGGGTCCTTGCTGTCTGGGAGGCCTTACCTTGCGAAGCAAGGCAGTGTGGGTCATGCTCTGCTCTCTTTGTGTTTCTTCCAATATGCTAGCTTTTCCTTCACTGATGTCAACATGTTTTTCTCCTTCACCCCACTTCTGATGAGGAATAGGTCTTTCTCCTTCTCCCTCCCTCAACTTCAGGGCTTCCCTCCAGCTGGCCTAATTCCCAGAGCCCTTCCCTCTTCCCTCCCTTCAGCCTTCAAATCTACTCAGCAGAACCAGCTGTGCTTTCCCAGGAACCTATTGGCACACACATGCTCTTGTTCTGGGTGTTCTGGGGATGGGGAGGGGGTTGGGATAAATTGATGTCACCCCTGCCCTAGGGGAGTTCACAAGGCAGTGAACCTTTCCAAACGCGGAGCTGATAGGAGAAACACTTAGAACACAGCAAAAAGGCAGGAACAGTGCACACACCCGAGGAGGTCGAAGGTCAGTAAACCAGACCTTACTACACCTAAGTGGCCTGAAGTGGCAAAGAGCAGGACAGGCCATTCCAGCAGTCAGAGACAGCCAGCCCTACAGAGCTGGTCTTGAGGCCATGAGCAGCAGGACAGCGCTGAGTGAGCACCCCCAGAATCAAATGGAGGACGGAGGAGCACACTTACCAAGGAAAGGGTAGACACAGCATCAGGACTTTCTGCATCTTCGTTACACAACAGAAGCTTAAGAAACCCATTGCTTGAGCGCAGTGACTGACAAGACCAGATCCTGTTTCCTGGCACATTGCCCAGCAAGAAAATCACTGTAGGGCTGGAGACATGGCTCAGAGGTGAAGAGCACTGACTGTTCTTCCAGAGATCCTGAGTTCGATTCCCAGCAACCATGTGGTGGCTCACAACCATCTATGATAACATCTGGTACCCTCCTCTGTATACTGTATACATAATAAATAAATAAATCTTTGAAAAAAGAAAGAAAGAAAGTCACTGTAAACAACAAAAACAGCAATCAATATGGAACAGACAAGACCAATGCCACGGGATATGGGTTCTGGAAGAATGCTTTCTATAGTACAGGGCAGTGGTGGCACACACGCACCTTTAATCCCAGCATTCAGGAGGCAGAGGCAGACAAATCTTTAAATTTAAGGTCAGCCTGATCTACAGAGCAATTCCAGGACAGCCAGGACTACACAGGGAAGCCCTGTCTCCAAAAACTAAAAACCAAACTAAAAACCCTCTGTAAACTAGGGAGCAGAGGAGCCATCCATGAAGACGGAACAGAGTTTCTGGAGAAGTGGAGGGGCCTAGGAAGTACACAAAGCCACAAGGTGTTCAGAAATTACCAATTAAGGAAATCTGAGGCAATCAGAGAGGTGGAAATTAAGGGGTAATGAACGGACAGGTCATCAAGGAGGATACCCTGATAGCTAGCTCACTTGTGCTTATGTTAACATGGGTTTCAAGTAAGCTATTTGTTGAATCCTGTGCTGGGTCTGAGACTGCCAAGGTAAGCAAGCAAATGGGCATGTGTGGGAATGAGAAAGTTCTCTAAAATGGAGAGATGAGTACCTGCCTTTAGTTGGAGGAGGGTGGTAAGGGAAGGAAAATATTTAAGATGAGTCTTGATTCCTGGATCTTTAGCTGAGTGCTTAGATGTATGGGGTGTCTTTTGACAACAGGAAATATCCAAGTATCCCAGTGGCAGGTGAGTGGGAGTGTTGAGTCTGCACTGTCCTTGCTTGTTTTCGGAGCCAATGGAACAATAATCAGGTGGCGACTGGTGGCCATCCAGACCAGAACAGCACAGGCAGTCTCCAGAAGGTTTCAGGCTCCAACCTAGGAAAGCAAGGTTTGGGACATGGACCTAGCTGGGGACTGGAACACTCAGGGCAGAAACTCCAGTCCAAGGGGATGAACACACACACACACACACACACACACACACACACACACACACACACACACGCATATAGGCACACATGTAAGCATGCAATATAAACATATACATGTACATATGAATTTGCTAAGTAGATTTTAAAATAGGAACAGCAGCAGAATCACACATGGGAAGTTACATTGCCCAGCAAGAAAATCACTGTAGGGCTGGAGACATGGCTCAGAGGTGAAGAGCACTGACTGTTCTTCCAGAGATCCTGAGTTTGATTCCCAGCAACCATGTGGTGGCTCACAACCATCTATGATAACATCTGGTACCATCTATGATACACACTGGTAGTTACTGGGTCCTTGAGGTTAGATACTCGAACAGTGGGAGCAGATCCACAATAATTGTCTCTTGGCGGGAGTGGGGTGGGGTGGGGTGGGGGTGTGCAACCTGTAGTTACAAGGCAGGGTACCTCAGTAGTTCTAATCTGGCACCAGGAACCAGGAAATTTCCTAGACAGCAGCTTATCCCTAGTCCATGATGGAAGCTTGGAATTGTTGGTTGCATAATCATATGTGATACCTTTTTAACTCACACTGCTACCATAAGATGTCCTCTGCAATTGAGATGAACCTTCTTACATCAATCAAGACAGCTAGGATGTTTGGTTCTTCAGTTAAGGCTTCCTACTCAGATGATTCCAATTTGTGGCAAGTTGACATTAAAACCAACCATATACCAGAGACTAGTCAGCACTGGCTATAAGAAATCTGCATAGAGTGCACACAGTAGTAAAAACAGGGAGGGAGCCACCTGCACTCACATGATATAGCTTTCTCTGTGTTAGGTTTGTTTCGTGAGGCACACGTAGTACTTTGTCAAGAGCTAATCTGCTATGGAATAATCCTCTTGTACACTGTAAAAATTTGTCACTTAAATTGGTTTAATAAAATGCTGATTGGCCAGTATCCAAATAAGAAGTATAGGTGGGGTAACCAAACTAAGATGATGGGAAAGAGAAAGGCAGAGTCAGGAGTTGCCAGACAGACACAGGGAGAACAGGAGATGAATGTGCCTTGCTAATAAAGATATCATCATGCAGCAAAGCAGAAATAAAAATATGTGTTACTTTAAATGTAAGAATTAGCTAGTATCAAGCCTGAGCTATCAGCCAAGCATTTATAAGTAATGGTAAGTCAATTATTTGGGAAGCGGCTGCCAGATATTTGGGAATAAGCAGGAGGGAGAGCTACATCTCATTATACAGATCAGCTAATAAGAGCTCAATAAATACCCCTCTGGGAGGAGACTCATGATGAACTATGACCTAAAGCCCCCCACAAACTTTTTTCTGGATTGAACTGGAGCTACTGACCTCTTTTGACTACATAAGAATGTCTCATTTACAAGCAAGTAGTCCCATATTGTCTGCAGTTTCTGTTCCATAGGCTATTATTATCTACTGTCAACCATAGTCTGAAAATATAAAGTAAATGGTCTTGAACTCCTGATCTTCCCGCTTCCATCTCCCAAGTGCTGGCATGTGCCACCATGGCCAGCTACAATTCAGAAGCTCTACATTGTGTTCTGTTCTAAACAATGCGAGGAAGCCCTGTACTGCTGCACCTCTGGTCAAAAGACAATCTACACCAGCAACACTCACATCATCTCAGTTATTACACTGACCAAGAGCAGCCCAGAACTTCAGTTCACATGACCCCTACTTTCTTAATAAGGACCCCAAAACCCGGAATAGGAATCTGGACAATCTAGACATACCAGGGACAATCTAGACATACCAGGGAAGTCAGGAAGCACTTCTGTTTAGCATTGTCTCACATAGTCACTTGGAGGGGGCAGTTGGTGTATGATACAATATTGGACACAGAAAGAGGTCACATTCACATGACTTCTATTACAGTGGTGTAACTGTATGTGCACAATGGTTTTACAGCATGTTCACGGTCAGTGGCGTCTATCTGTTGTGAGAACTGTGGTTCACCTCTCACCCGACCTTCTATAGGTGCATCTGTACAGGAGAAAGCTCAGCACATGTATTGTTTTGTGCTCTCGTTGGTGTCAGCTGTCTCTCTGGAGTCCTTAAAACATGTGCCCAACAGATAAGAGGTGCTGTTTAGAGTCATCCTCTTCCAAGACAGCAGCTTCTAAAGCATCAAATTCTATGCCTCTGGGGTCCAGGTCGGAGGCTCTGGTTTAAACTCGGAGACCCCTGACTTTCACCTTAGGACAGATCCTCTAATATACTGCCGTTTTTGATGAAGCCCAGGCTCCCTGTTCAAAATAAACAGCCAGACTTCACAAACCAGACTGAAATTCAGAGCCTGCAATAAATAAGAACAGACAGCCAACCAAAGAGGGAACAGTTTTAATGCTGAAGTTTTATTGCCCCTCCAAGAGAGACCTCATTTGATTAGGTAAGCTTCAGAAGTAGATGCCAAAGAAAGGCTTTTACTCAATAAATAAGGCAATGCACAAAACAAGCAGTTGGATCAGAAATTTTCCTATTGAAAAGCAGTTGAGGCCAGTGTGTGGGGCACATCTATAATCCCAGTGCTCAGGAAGCAGAGGCAGGAGGATTTGGAACTTGAGACCAGATTGGGAGACATAATGAGCTTGACTCACAGAAATAGAAGAAAACAAAAGCAGCTGGAAGCTGGTCACACAAAGATCTCACTCAGCCAGGCACAGGGTCATGGATGGTCAGCTGTGGGTTCAGAAGCACAGGCTCCCCGCTTCACGATGTGACATGTGAGGGTCCCCAGCACCACTCCTCTGAACTGCCGACCCTGCCAATCATCTTGGCTCAGGATAGCAGGGCAGAGGTCTTTTCTGCAACTCCAGGGCCATCCTTGTGTAACAGGGCTCAGCAGGGAGACTCTCCAAAGGTTGGAGAGAGACAGGCAAGAGGACAGTGACTTAACAATAGGTTCAGGCAGCCATAGCCAGGCTGAAGTGAGAAGCAAGGTCTCTGCATCCTGTTACTGTTCTCCACGTGTGATATGAACAGGAACTTTGAGTGAACTTCACATGGCCTGCTATATTTCTCTTCCAGAACATTCCTTGCTTCTTGTCATCAAGCTCAACAGAAACCAAGCTCTCCAAAGCACATGAATCTAGAGCAAATGGCCATAAAGTATTCTGTGCTCACATATAAAGGTATAGGTATGTAAGTACACCCCACTTCTGGTCAGCGCCTAGTGAAACTTTGGCTCATTTGTATTTACTTTAAGAAGAAAATTGATTTTGCAATGTACCTTTTGCAGTTTGACTCTTTCAATGTAAGAAAAGCAAATTCTTTTATCAGAAGATACTTGAGTTTAGGAATTGGCTTGCATTAAATTAGTAAACTTACTTTTTTAAATTTAAGAGCAATAAAGTGGGAACATATGAAAAAAATAAATCACGCATACATACATAAAATCTTATCTCTTCCCAGACTGGGTCTGGGACAGCCACCCCAGAATTTCAGATGGCCTGAGATTCTGACCTAAAATGTGAAGAAAAAAGAAACTGAGATTTAAGGTTCCTGATCCAGGCCAAAGCAAGGAGTTAGGACATGCTAGAGAAATCTCTGGGCCATGCAGGAGACACCTCCAGGCAATGGCAGCTGGGAACGGAGCCCTGCTGCATCAGGATAAAAAGGGGTCCTTCAGGCTTCCTGGCTTCTGGTGAGGTGGATTGGACTGTCTTCCTGAATGACTGGGTCTAGGAAGTGGTGGCGATAAGGAGAAGAGAGGATGGAGAAGTCCCACATGTCATATATAACCCCTACATGGCCCTCTTCTGAGCTGCCCCCTCCCTTCCACACTGGTAGACCAGTTACTTAATCTGCAACAAGACTCGATGGTATCTGAGTCTCTAACGGCTCTGAAAACCCACAAGTCTATAACGCAGATATAAATGCAACTAGTGAGAGATAGGAAAACCCCAGCCCCAATCTGCAGCTTGAGGGATGTGATCTGTATTATACACTGAGCATGAGCCAGACTGTGAGGCAACTGGCTTGTTTGTGCTGAGTGCATAGCCAGAACTCAGCAAGGCTGTGTCTTCCACACACTGTCACTTTATGCCCAAGTGACCATTATCAACACTGGTTTGGAGACAGGACTTGGTCAGGTAGAGTAACTTGCTCAAGCGATGGTACAGATGTCTAATTCCTGGCCCAGGCTCTATATTTCTCCATTTCTGGAGCCTTCAAAGGCTGGTCAGGTCTGAGTCTTCCACGTTCACCTTCACCTTTAGCACCGGGACAAATAAGCTTTTCCTCAGGAGCAGTGTGACTGCTTTGAGAAGGAAGAAGAGCCCATACCTGCCTCTCCCATAGCGGGAACAACAGCTTCCCTGGCCTGGCCCTAAGAGAAGCCCACAGCTGCCCAGCTAGTCCCTGGCAGGGAAGAAGGGTTATCCTTTCCAGCAGCTGAGTCATGAAGCCTTGCTTTTTCTCAGCTCAGTCAAGGTCATCATTCCTCAAAGTTACTTCTACACTTAGAAAAAGAAAAAGGGTTTTGTTTAAAAAAAGAAAAAAGAAAGAAAGAAAGAAAAACAAAAAACAAAACAAAACTGGGTTGATGGGTTGATTAGGATCCCACCAATATGAACAGATACAAGTTTGAGGGTGGGGCTATTCCCCAAGAATGCAACATCTTGGAGCCAGAAGACAACATGTAACCATCCAACATGGGTGCTAGGAACTGAACTTGGTTCCTCTGAGGAGTAGCAAGTGATCCTAACCTCTGTTCCATCTCTCTAGCTCCCTGTAAGAGTCACATAGGCTAGTGGCTTCTGTAATAGATAGACAAGCCAACCACCTTGCCCTGTACCTGTAGGAACCTGGTTCCACATACCAATGTCTACCGAAGACTTCCTTCCAGGCAGCATCCCTCCCTCACCCCTTCCATCTGCCCATTTGCTTGTAGGGCACACTCCTGGCTACTAGACATCTCATTCCCTGCTGGATTCCAGTCCCCCATCCCAACTCACCCCGTCCTCCCCCTGAGACAACAGCAAAATGGGCCACTTGCCTAGGACACAAGTTTTTTAAAGTGTCTGTCTCCTGTCATTCTTGCCTGGCAGTTGCCTGACTCATACTTAACACTGGCATTGTTGGGGGACAACGCTCTGTCTTGCTTGCTTGAGAACACTATATATATATATTGACCATTCAGTTTCCAAAGATTTTTCCTGTTTTAGAAGAATCCCGAAATAGGTGAGAGCATGGCCCACCTGCTGGCATTGGGGGCCAAAGGAGAGTAGGCCTTCGCTCTCTACTCTTTACAGCCTGCTAATCACATGCTTCTGCCTGACAGCATGAAGCCAGCAGGAACATACAAAGGCAGGGAGGCTGCATAGCCCTTTACGATGGTGGCAGAGCCAAAGGTCCAACAGAGAGGCAGCTAGCATCCCAGGGTGGCAGCATCATGCACAGAGGCAGTCTCTGTGGTTTGTTAGGAAACCACATACAGATGGGGTTCTGCAAATGCTGCCTGGCCCTGCCAGAGGTTCTTCCTGAACAGCCATCTTCGCTCTGTGAGCTCTGCCAGAGTAAGTGTTATGGGGTATCTTCCAGCTGTAAGTGATTCTTGAATTTCTAACACAGTGGCCCTGCTGATTAGCATAGAGGGCTGAAAGTGAGGTGAAATGAGATCCAGAATATCAAGTGAGCAGTTTATTATAGCTTGTTATATCAGTTTGTTATACTGTAGCTCATAAATATCCCCCAAAGGCCCATGTGTCCATGTGGTAAAGAATAGAGTCTGTAAGAGGTATGGTCTGGTAGACAACTTCAGGACACTGTTATGTACACTCAGAGGACACTGTAGAGCGCTCTCTCTCTCTCTCTCTCTCTCTCTCTCTCTCTCTCTCTCTCTCTCATTCTGCTACATGCTTCCACCATGACATATTCAAACCAAGAGTTGTCCATAGACTGAAACCTTCAGACCTCTGAGACAGAAGTCTTTTCAGTATGACAAATGACAATCCCTGTGTCTGTTACTGTAACAGAAAGTAGTTTCCAGTCTTTAAAACAGTCCTCTAAAAGTAGCTCCAGACCTATACTGGGATCTTAAACTCTAATTGTTTTTCTAAGACACAGATTAAAACCAAGGTGACCAAGCTTCCACATCCCAATGGCCTCTTCTCAATCCACCTGGGTGCATGTCCCGAAGGCCCTGGTTCTTCTGTCTACAAGTCAGGGTTCTGGAAACTTGGCTGGGAGGGACTGAAAAATCAAGAAAGAGACACAGCTACCTAATGGTGGAGCACGCCTTTAATCCCAGTCCTCGGGAGGCAGAGGCAGGTGGATCTCTGTGAGTTCGAGGGCAGCCTGGTCTACAGAGTGAGTTCCAAAACAGCTGAGGCTGTTACACAAAGAAACCCTGTCAAGAGAAAGAAAGAAGGAAGGAAGGAAGGGAGGGAGGGAGGGAGGAAGGAAGGAAATAAGGAAGGGAGGGAGGAAGGAAGGAAGGGAGGAAGGGAGGAAGGAAAGGAAGGAAGGAAGGAAATAAGGAAGGGAGGGAGGGAGGCAGGAAGGAGAAATGAAAAAAAGAAAGAAAAAATACAGACCCAAGTTGACCATGTGCTCAGATGAAACACAGCAGCAGCCAAGATATTCAGGGTATTTCTTACATGCAGCGTGAACAAGGAGATAGGTTAGCTGGTCTCTATAGAGGGCCTCTAGGAGAGCTGTCTGTGGTGTGTGATCTAGCAGACTCTTTTTGAATGTACATGTTTAACCAAAGGGTCAACCTTCAAGCTTGAACCAAAGGAAAGCCTTGCAGTTCCCCTGAAGCTGACCCAGGGAAAGCTTTGCCATCCCCATGAATCTGAGGCATTGGTGTCCCTGACATGGCCATACTCATGTCAACAATGACTTCAGCGGTTCTCCACACTCTGGTGTGTAAAAGCTATAACAGGGTTGGAGGATAGGATAACATGTGTCCACACTGACCTGGAATGGAGGGAGGGAGCTTGGGAAAATGTGTTCTGCTGAGTCCTTTACTCAGACTTTACCAGTCAATGCACAGGTGTTAAACTTTGTCCAGTTAGTACTCCATCAAACCCCGCAGTGCTGTGATTTCCTTGAGCTCCTTCTTGCTTTTTATTCTTCTTTGAATGATGTATTCAAATTTTACAGTTAATGAATGGATAAATAAAATGCCACAAATCTATACCATGAGATACTATCCACTCTTAAAAGAGAGTAAAAGTATTTTTTTTTAAACTTTATTTATTTATTTATTTGTCTTGGTGTTTGCCTGGAACTGGAACTACAGACAGTTGTTAGCTGCCATGTGGGTGCTGGGAATCAAACCCGGGTCCTCTGGAAGAGCAGACGGTGCTCTTAACCGCTGAGCCACCTCTCCAGCCCCAAGAGTAAAAGTATTAATAAGGGCAACAAAACGGAGGAGGCTTAAAAATATTAAGCTAAGTGAAAGAACAAGCAAGACCAAATATGGTCCAATTCCATTCGTGTGAAATGTTCAGAACAGGCAGGTCTCTAGTGGCAGATGTACAGGAAGCTAGCCCCAACAGCAGCGTAGGGCTAGGAAAAGGTGTGGAGGGACTGCGGTGTCTCAGGGATTTTGTTTGTGGGATGCTGAAGTGCTCTAAATTATTATAATAATAATTACACAACTGTTTTTAAATTTTAATTTACTTATATTTTATTACGAGTGTTCTATCTATATACCTGCCTGCCAGAAGAGAACATCAGAGTCTATTAAAAATGGTTGAGAGCCACCATGTAGTTGCTGGGAATTGAACTCAGGATCTCTGGAAGAGCAGCCAGTGCTCTTAACCGCTAATCCATCTCTCCAACTTTGATTATACAACTTTGCAAGTATATAAAAACTTTTGGATTATTGTCAAAACTGGTCAATTATGGGCTATCTGAACTGTTTCTCAATAAACAGTCTATATATAAAGCATACAGCAAATTTAAGAAAGCTGATAACCCCAACCAGGCAGGACATGGAGAAATGTCATGGTGCAGGAGGGCTTCTGGTTTGGGCTCTGGAGAAATGGAGAAAAACAGAAGGGGTGGAGATAAAGAAGTCACTTTGGACAGAGTAGGTTTGGGGTACCACACAGGAGCTTCTGCCGGCTTCTGTGAGCCCATTCCCTCACTCACAGTATCCTGTTCCTGTGCCACTGGACAAGAGGATGCTGAGGTTCAAGCCAAACCTGTCAGGACATGGTGACTAGCAACACTGCTTCCTCTCAGGTGATGATTCTGTCATTTCTCCAACCCTCCCCACTGAACCTCAAACTTTATATACACCCACCATCCCGCTGCAGTCCTTGGAGGCTGGTGTCATCCCGCTCCCATTTCAAAGGGAGGCAAAGACGAGAAAGATGAGCTTCAAATCAGCCTGTGTATTCCTTCAAAGGAATGACACTCAGTAACATCACATTGTCCCCACACAGGGAGCAGAATGAAGTACAGGAAGGAATACTTAAAATGATCTTGCAAAACTAACTTGTTTATTTACTCAGTCATTGGATTACCTCTGAATCTTAACTACATAGTGAGTTTAATGCCGCCTTGGCCTATGTGAGACTGCTTGGGGGCCCAATTCTGCCTGTTTGGTGGATAAAGTTTTACTGGGACACAGATAAGACCACTTAATTATGTATCATCTATAGCTACTTTTACACCTCCACAGCAAAAATTGAGTCATGGCCACCAATAATATATGTCTCACAAAGCTTTGCATGTTTACCAAGCAGCCTTTGTAGAAAAAGTTGCTGAACCCTGGTCTATAATCAAAACCACGGAGGCCACAAAGTAGAATAAAACCTGGATTATTTAAATGGCAAAAGAAAAGATCTGTAGGGAAGCCCCTTAGTGACTAAAGCCACAGAGTCCTCCTGGCTTTAGGCACAGAGCCCAGAGCACATCCCCCAGATGAGCATACTTTGATAGACGCGCATGTATTTTGGAAAGAAGCATCTTCATTCTCTTTCTAGAGAGGCAGAAGTCATTGTGGACACCCAGACTCTGCCACTGCTGAGTTGTGTGACCTTACACCACTCCCCTTACCTGGGTACCTGACATCAGACATCTCTTATTGGATAATCAGGCTTGTGAAAGTCTAAGTGTCCTGTGATCCTGAGGGCCTTCATGACTGTTACATAGAAGGATAGACTATCTTCAAGATATTTACATAGATAATCAGGAGTTAAAAAAAAAAAAAAATCAGCCCTGCATGCAAAATCCATCCTTGACTCTGGCTGAGCATGCTCTGTTTTCAGTAATTCTCTCACAACACAGCTTAGCATCCTTGAGGAGTCACCCTGAAAGCCAGAAAGGAACATGTGAACATCCCAACCCCATGAGACTGCCGCGTGTGTTCCCAGAGGTAGAGACAGCCAGGAAATGGGAGCCAGCCTGGTTTGCACTGGAGGACAGAACCATCAACCCTGCCTGCCGTCCCTGGAGTCAGCACAAAGGGATCGCAGCATAGACAGCCAGCTGGCCCAGTCCTGGTAAACATCATGTTCTCTGCTCCCTCACCCTTCCTCCAGGAAACACCTCCTCTGCCCCAGCTTGGAGGATGCTTTTCAGCTTACACCCTTGAACCCACAACCCAAGCTCAAAGGGGGAGTCCATGGCCCCATCAGCACAGCCCGAAGCACCTGGCTCGCTTTCCTGTACCCAGAGGCCAAACCCTCAGACACAAGAGAAACCAGAGCCGTCTCAGCTGGCCAACACACAGGCTTCCTGTCCAAGTGTTTGCGGCTGGGCTTCCTGCTGGCGGAAGGGTGGCCCTCAGCTCTGCTCTGTCATCCCCGGGTGGTGGCCAGGCACGTCCAGCTGGCACCCGGCAAGGGCTGCTGCGGCTGTCAGTCGGCATTCCCAGGGTCAGGCTCTGAGAGCTGTGAATAGGATCCTTCGGGAACAGAGGAGGCTGTGAATCAGACCTCAAACTCTGCAGCTCAGGCTTGTCCCAGACAGCTAGCCAGAGCATGCCTCCCAGACATGCCACAGTCCAGACAGATGAACCCCTATGCTTCACCGAAGCTCACTGCCCCTGTCACCTGTAAACGTCCACCCGTGTTCCTTCCTGGGTACACCATACAGCTTCCTTACACCCCAAGAGCATTGGGGACACAGTCCAGGCACCCAGACATCTTGAGAGATTTAATAGTGGAAAATAAGCTTCCTTGTCCCAAGGGTGAAACCAAAGAGAGAAAATATTTGCTGGGCCTGCTATCTTATTTCCCCACATTTCAAGGGCCATGAAATGGGGCTGCACTTATGCCATAAAGATCCAGGGAGTCAGAACAGGCATGATGGGGAGGCAGAATTCAGTGTTAACAAAGGGAATTATGCTGGCCTAATACGTAGTAAACTTCCTGTTACTAGAGCCGTTCAACAATGTTCCAGACTGTTCTGGGAGGGGGGAGGGGATGAACCAAGACCCAGTGGGACCGCTATTTGCCCACCACTTGACAAAATGCAACAAAATGTCTTTGAACAAGGTGGGGGAGGGGTGAAAAGGAGATAAAGAAGCGGGGAATTTGAGGGCTTTGAGGAGCAAACTCTTTTCAGAGATGTGGTGGACAGGCTGGCTGGCTCCCTATACTGTTTGCCCTTTCTGTGGTTATATGATGAGGATTACAGGTGCCCACCCCAGAGAGCATCATGATGATAACCACAAGCGAAGCCAGACAGCGCTCCTGTGGGCTGCTTGTCTACAGGCACGAGTCTTTATCTGAGCAATCTACCTACACACTCCCTGGCACATTTTCTCAGTTGTTTCTATAGAATCCTGAAAAAGGCAGAATCCTCATTTGAAGAATAACACAAAGACTGAGGTTAGAAGTTAAACAGTACATCTGAGCTGAGACTCTTCGGTTTCCTGATTGAGTCCAGTGTCATCCAAATGTGCACATCAATCAGTCTGTCTCCTGCCTCTGCAGATCTTGCCCTGATGGTCTATCAAAGCATCTGGTGCTTGCTTAAGCACCAGACAGAGCTCTATCTTCTGAAAAATGTCAGGGAGCAGGTCACCCTCCAAAAATGGTCTGTTCCACCCCCACCCCCCACACACTTCATTCAGGACAAAGAAAACATTTGCATTATCGGTGACTGGGTCCAGTTTCTTAAAGGCAAGTGTGCCTTTCAATTCTCCCGGTCTGGAATTAGAGGGATACTGAGTTAATGGTTTTGTGACCTGTTCTGCTTTGGATCCAAGCAGTATCTGCCCATCATCCATTCCCACCTTCAGATCCACAGCTCTATTCCTGCAAACTATTATTGCCAAGGGCAAGCCTCCTACTGCCAGAAGACCCAGGGAGGAGGGGGAGAGGGAGAGGAGGAGGGGAAAGGGGGGGAGGAGGAGAAGGGGGAGGAGAATAAGAAGCACTGTCCTTTGCCTGCACCACCACCGCTGGAGGCCAGCTCCTACCAAGAAATCTGCACTAAGGCCATAGTTCCCCTCTGGCTTCTGGCAATGCCACCTTGTCTCTGGCTCTGGAATGAAAGTAACTTCCTGTCTTGTCAGTCTCCAGGCTGCTGTCCCCATGTGTACCCTTGGTGAATTCCCACACCTGCATGACTACACTCCCTGTGCTGAGGTTTCTGGGTTGGGTTATGTTTTCTACATGGATTCCTTCCGGCTCTAAGTCAGTGGGACCCGTTGAACCCCGGCCCTCAAAGAGTCGGTCTGGTGGGAGGAAAGGGCGGTTCTGGCTTGTCAGAAAGACAGGGCACGGCAGTGGGGCACCGTGAGAAAGCTGAGCTACACTTGGAGCTTGGAGGTGAGGTGGTATATTGAAGGAAGGATACCCACTATCAGCCCTTCCCCCATCATACCTAGCTCTGAACCAGCCCTGGCATCCTTCAAAGCTATCACACAAGAGTTCTTACTTCTCAAGTGCATGGGCCAGATCCTGTGACTCAGGGCTCTGGGCAGGCCAAGTTTCTGGGTCCACGTCACCTCCTCCATCAGGACTTGGTGAGAAGGCCTCCCACAGTGATGTCAGCAAAGGAAACAGGTGGCTTTCCACTCAACCCCCCCACCTCCACCCCCAGGCCTGGAGTATCTGAGACACAGAAAAGACACAAGGTACATCCTCCCCGACTAGGATGAGGGGGTCTATCTGTGATTCCCAACAGCCTTGCCCTGACATAGTCTGTGGAAAAAGGAAAACACACCAAAAAGAATAAAGCTAGACCCTTAGCTCCAGGTTCTTTGTGACCCCATGGCGGCCCACCTCTAAGCTGTCACATGCATTGTTTGATCTATCCATAGTACCAAAGAGACCCTCCTTAAGTGCCAATGGGCTCCTGCTCAACACAGCTGTACTGAGTGTATACCAGGTGCTGGCAGATTGCAGAGATGGGTAACCTAAGGTTCTGTTTTCAAACAAACAAAAATAAAATGCTAAGAATCAGAAGTTTGCATCCAGGACCCAACAGCGGGGATCAGTGTGACTTTGGTCAGGTGACTCTTGCCACCTCTACATTCTCGTGTATAAAATGGACAAAATAAGCGCCGAGTTGTAAAATGTTCATGTAGGTATCCAATTTGGCACAGGATGAACACTCTTTGATATCTGCTGACTCTTCTTCCAGCTAATAAATTCACTTTACACGCAAGCCTGAGGAAGCCTTGCTTGCGTCCACACCGAGCCTCTCACCCCAGAAAAAGATAAAAACAAGCTTGTTCTTTCCCATTTTGGTGGTCTCCAGCAGCCTGACCTCAGAGGCACCCATGCTCACTCTCTGTCCCCCTGACAGCCGACACCCCTTCTGGCCGGATGTGCACGCTGAGGGCCAAGGTTTGGAGCGTTTCCGGGACGGCTGGGTCACAGTGTTGGCTCTGCAGTGTCTGGCAGCCCCACCCTTCCTGGCAGCCACTCCTCCTCCTCCGGCCGCTGAGAGCCTGCCAGCACCCGGGAGGGAGAGCTGGCCCTGGAGACGCGAGGTCCAGCTCCGCGGGGAGGGCAGGACCCGGCAGCAGGACCCGACGCCCTCCCCTGCCTCCACCCGCCCTCCTGACCTGCCATGCACAACGCATCTCAGCAAGTGCCGAGTGCGCCTCCTAGTGGGCAAGGTAGGACTCGCGACCCCAGCCGGCTGCCATCCTCTGGGCCCTAGAGCCAAGGGCTACTGGATAGATGGTAACATCAGCTGGCCCCACCCTATCTCACTGTAGGAAAGGCCCATTCATATCCCGTGCCTTTGAGTGTGTCACACTTTTGAGGGTCCATTTTACAGATGGGAGCACCGAGCCAGCCTCGGGCTGAACTGCAACTGCTTTCCTTGCATCGGTGTGTTACTCTCAGAACGGACACTAAGGGAGGAGTCAGGACCATACATACTTACAGCCATGCTTTTCCACCGGCCACGAAGAGACATGACAGCATCTTAAGAACAGACCTTATTCTCCTCTTTGTCCTCTGGCCTGGATCACCAGAAACTTAGTACTCTAATGTATTTTGACTGACTGATGACTGCTGTTCGTGATGCTATACTTTCAGAGGCGGCGCCCCCACCCTCCCAGCAACACACCTAACCCCACCAGTGCGGAAGAAAGGGCCTTTCTACTCATTGTGGGGACAGAGAGTTCAAACAGTTGCCTCTGGTTAACTCTATCAGGCCAGTTCACAAGCTACAGGGAGCGGGGAGTGTCCTCTAGCCTTGCCAGTAGAGACCATGGAAGCCTGCAGGCTGTCTCCTGGACAGCCTCCAGGCCCTGGCCCTCCCTACCCCCTGCCCATACTGAAGAGAGGGCATTTTGAAGTAACTCACTCATCACAGAGGGGAGGTGACCCTTGTCCTGTCTTCCAGAAACAGGCCTCTCAACCTGAATGTAACCACATGCTACCCTGGGTATGTGTGCCCTGGGGACCAACCCTGGAAGATTGGTCTAGAAACCCTAATTTAGAGGCTTTTAGAAGCCACAGGAGGAGGAAGGTCCACTGTCCACCATCGCCAGCCTGGATCCTGTCACGGGACAGCCCTGGGCCGGAGCTCAAGGACAGAACAGGCAGGCAGTGAGCTGTGCTTTCTGGGAAAGCAGCCAGTCCTTGTGCCCTTAAGCTTCCGGGCACTGAGGAGACTGGTAGAGCAGGCACTGGCCGCCTTGGCTCCCTCAGGCCCAGGCTGAGTGGTCACACCCTGTTTCTGGTGCCAGAGAACCACAGCAGGGGTCCACAAACACTCAGCTCTTTGCTCTCAAGGGGAGGAGGGTTCAGAGCCAACCTGTGCCCAGGAACACACTAAGTGTGAGAGAGTCTCTGGGAGCTGGCTCTAAATCTGTCTCATCCCCTACCTAGCTGGACTGTCTGAGGCAAAGGACAACGTGTTTGAACTCAGAGCTCCAAATCCAGGTAGTCTGTTATGTACCTGTGGTCACATGTCATCTTTCCTAACCTCAGCCTCAATATCCCATATGTTCTCACCTTCCTGGTTACTTGAAGCCTAAGAGCTCAAGATGCGTCTGGACACTACTGAAGCAAAGCTCTTACAGGGCTGCTGTTTCTTAGTGTCGAAGAATACAATGAAGCAAGCACTGTTAACCCATTCGAGGAAGTAACATAAGGGTGGGTGTGAGCTCCCAAGCGGACTTGGGACCTGACAGGTACTTACCCTGAGTCCCTGAGAAGGAAGCCTCCTAGTTACTGGTAGCTACCACAGCTAAGAACAAACTGTAAATGGGAACTCATCTGGATTCCTCACTGGGCACATTGGGGAAGTGACTTGTCTAAGAAGGTCTTGGAAGCCAAAGTCTGAGGGTCTCCCACAGTTTGAGTCATGTCAGGTGAACTGTCTTCTAACAGCAGGTGGTTCTCATGTAATAGGGATGATACTGTAGCTAGCATAGCCAGGGCCCTCAAGTGAGGATTTTGTAAAGGCCGGATCTAGATTCCTCTGGAAGAGAACTTTCTAGAAGCTGTTTCCAACAGGCAGTCCAATGTTTGTCTGGACCAGACGTATGTGACGTTTGTGGGGTAACTCCATTAAGAGATGGTGAGTCAAGGGCGTTGGCGAATCCTCCCCTCGTCCTGGGGATTCCTGGCTTCTCAGTTCTTTGTGGGCTGTGATGCTGCCCCTGGTATTAATTAGCAAGCACTGCCTAAGAGGTTTTTCAGAACATAAGTGCTTGGCCAGATCACCCTGCTGGGGCGGCCTGAAGCGCTACACATCTTGTACGCATTACTCCATGTAGGAGGGGCTGGGTATCTATCAGGTCAGGCAGTTTAATGGGTTATAAATGGTTCTGTTCCCACATAGCCCTCTTTATATCTCTCTCCCCTTGCTGTGTAAAAGGAGCCCACGTAGGCGCCTCACACTTAAGGCTGCAAAGCATGTGGTGGCCTTTACAATGCCAGGAAAAACAAGTTCAGGCATGAAGAGAGCTCACCCTGAAATGTGGTGGGCCAGCTTTTCGGGGCTGGGTGGTCCCCTGGTTGCCAGGCATAAGTTTGGTGCATGGTATTCACCTGCCAAAATCCACACTCTAGTCACATTAAGTGCAGAGGTACTGGGTAGTGGCCTGTTTCTAAGAAGGCTCTGGGTGATTTGGGGGAGCTGCAACCCCATGGCTATGGCAAAGCTTTTTCTATTGTTAAGTCATCCTATCAGCCTGGAATCAGGCCAGCAGATGGACAGCTGCAGACCAGCTGTTGGCATGAGGAAAACCAGCAACTAAGAGCCACGACATGGAAAAGCAGTCTTCACCTACGAGGGGGTCCAGCCTAGACCCCCCAGGAAAAGCAGCTCACATGGAAGGGTGCTGGGTTCCTTCATGCAAATTAATCTCGACAGCTAGATTATGTTGTATCTTGTTTTCATCTAGCTCTTAATGGCCAGGCTGTGCTTTGCAGAGCTATGGTGGTCAGACATCACGCAGAAGAGGAGCTGCAGAGGGCCAAACAGGAAGTAGCTTCCCCTGAGGCCTGTCCTGAGTCACATCTAGATCAGCATCCCTCAGTCGCAGGTCCCTTCCCACAGAGCAGGGGATGAACATGGCAAGACACCTGCTGTTATAGGACCTCACTCGGTGTGGCCTTCTCCCTCTCTCTTCCAATGCTGCTGGACCCAGCAATTCTGTTGCTTGGCAACAAAGAAAGCTGTGGTTGTTCATGCCATCCATCTAGCTAGTCTCTTCTTTCTGTCTTCTGCAGCCAGTCTGTTAGTCCTGCCACTCTAGGAGGCCATCCCTGCCTGCAATGTCATTATCTCGTGTATTTCTTTATAACGTGTCATTTTGTGTTTGCTGTGTGTGTATGTCCGTGCACGCACATACATGTGTTTCTGTTTCTTCCTATTAACATTTAAACGACAGTAAAGCAGACTTTGTTGGGGACTCAACAAATATGACTGGCAAAAAGCGATTTTCTTATTCCAATTCTAATATTTTTATTGAAAAACATTTCCACACAATATATTTTGAACCTGTTTTCCCTCCCTCACCTCCTCCCAGAACCTGCTCACCCATCTTCATGCTCCCTCCACCTCATTTTTAGTTGCAAACCACACAAAACTGGTGATGCTTATTTGGATGATATGGGCTCTCCCTGTATGATCTGATGCATGAGCACCTCCTCACACTGTGCTCATGTTTTGTCTGGAAAAGGAGGAAAAAGTACTGTTCCGATCTCTAATAATTCAAATACCCCACCACCACCACCACAGTCCGGCTTTGTTCACCTTCTCACTTGCAGAAAGCATGTTCAGGGGATGGGCTGATCTCTCCCCCTTCCTACAGACATTCCCTACACTGCTTCCCGCCCCATCCTGTCAATCTCTGCTGGTAGCAAATTGCTTTTCACAGTTGAAAAGCAATAATGATTTCCAAGTAAAACAATTTCTGAGGTCCCCCCCACCAATGCAGGGCCCTCTTTAGAGAGAGAAAACAATACAGATGATTTCTCAATTAAGCATTGCTAAGATTTTATGGACAGTCTGTGTGCCAGGCACCATGCCAGGCATGCCAGTGATGAGAGGGTGCGTCCTGCCTCTGAGCATCTCTCCTCAGGCCAATAAGAAACAGATCATTTTGACTCAATAGATGTTTTATGAAGCCTCTACTAAATGCTAAACTCTGGGAGACCGACTTTGGATGAAGAATAAAGTTAGATGGTGGAGAAGGATAAATTACTGACAGCTTCAATATTCTGTTAGGTCCTGTCAAGAGCCCAGGGCAGGTGAGACACTAGGTGGACAAGCATGCTGAGGAGCGTTGGAGGCCAGCTCTGAGGGAGAATTAGGGTTAGGCTAGTGCAATGGGGAAGGGACTGAAGACAGAAGGAACTTCAAGCATAGAGGCAGATGTGAGCTGGCAAGTTCCGAGGACTGTGAAGAGAAAGTAGGAACACGGACTATGCGTCCTCCAGTGGCTGGCAAGGCAGGCAGGCAGGCGGGCGGAAGACTGGGAGAACACTCCCAGATTGGGGAGTGGTCTGTCCCAACAGGCAGCTAGGGAAGCATGTGATACTGAAATTTACAGAGCTTAGACTTGACCCTGCAAGCCGGGGAAAGCCCAGAGACCCTAGGACCTCTCTTCTTGAACTATAAAGGTCCAATTTCTAATTCTTCCTTTGACTCCTCACTTCATACTGCCATTAAGAATGCTGTCAGGCTGGACTCTCTCTCTCTCTCTCTCTCTCTCTCTCTCTCTCTCTCTCTCTCTGTGTGTGTGTGTGTGTGTGTGTGTGTGTGTGTGTGTGTGTGTGTGTACATGTGCACACATCACACATGGTAGGGGGCCAGCACAACCCACCCAGAACATAGATTCCTCCCTCATCTGCCTAAGCTCACATTCCTGCAGCCACTGCAGGCCCAGAACGACTCTACTCCTTCACCCAAAAATTTCCCCATCTGGACATGGGCTGGACAAGCGACTCTTCTAAAGAAACATTCATCTTGCCTTCCTTTAAAAAAACCAAGGCTGGGAAAGACCCTTGGACCCTGGCAGGTGCTGTTCACCAAGGAATATATTTTTCCTTTGAGAAAGTGCACCCTGTCTCTCGCCAGATGAGTGACTTCACTTTGGTCCCAATACAGTCGTGACGGCCTTGCTTGGTTGGATAGCAATATTCACTGCTGGAGTCCAGGGTGGGGACATGGTCAGACTCTGGGAAAGTCCCTTCTCCCTTGGCCTCAGTTTCCTAACTGTAAATAAGGGGCTGGATGATTGGGTCTACGGAGCCTTTGCCTTTGATCTTTCCCTTTCATGGGCCTAGTCCTGCCTTCCTTCCATATTCCTCCTACAGAGCCAGACATTGTCACCAGCTCCACATGTCTTTTTCAGTCATAATGAAGAGGAAGGAAGTGCCTGTCACTGATTTCACTAGAATTTAGGAGTGTCTGTTGGGAGAGGGCCCCTTCTGCCAGCCCTGTCTGCCAATGCTGCTCACTGGATCAGGCAGTGTCAGCAACCACCAGTAGCTGTCAGCGTTGGCTGGCTAGCAAGAGACCTTGCCAATCCCACCGCCTCTTCCCCTTCTTGCTGGCCTTGGACGGCTCTCAGGACTTCCTCACAAGGCAGTCCGCCCATACCAAGGTCCCTGTGTGCCTCTGCAACCTGAGGAAGGTACAGAAATCCACTCCAGCCGGGCAGCGCACCCTCTGCCATTCAGAGTAAACACAGCCTGGGCCTGGACGGTCACGGGGAACAGGGAGAAAGAGAAGAGAATCTGCTGTGAGACTTTGCCTTTGTCTCCAGGGACAGCTGAGAGCCAGCACAAATACACGTTAGGAAAGATGGACAGAAGGCAGGCTGAAGAGAGTGACCCAGGCAGGCTCTGTGGCAGGCAAGGATGAAAGAGAAAATGTCTCCTGCCTTCAAGCCAAGGTCTCCTCCTGGCTAACCCCAGACTCTGCCGAGTCACTCACCCGACACTGACGGACGGCTGACATCACTAGATCATCTTGATTAAGCCTTAGACTCCAGCTCTCAGATCCCTCTCTCCTCCCTTGAGGGTCATCCAGGGAGAAGCAGAGCCTTGACCTTCTTGACCAACCTCAAGAAGTCAGGCCATTCTGGATGGTTGTGCTACATGCCTTTAATCCCAGCACTCAAGAGTCAGAGGCAGGTGGGTCTCTGTGAGTTCAAGGCCAGCCTGGCCTATACAATGAGTTCCTGGACAACCAAGGCTACACAGAAAAACCCTATCTTGAAGAGGAGGAGGAGGAGGAGGAAGAGGAGAGAAACCAGAGGACCTCTGGCACCTTGCCCCCAGCACAGGAAGAGCCTTCCTTAGCACACAGTGGGAGACACAGGGCCTGAGGGATATTGGGCAGCTGCCCCTCCCCCAGGGTTTGGCCACAGGCCCATGAGGGTTGGCAGCAGTTCAGTTGGCCCCAGCGCACTCCCCTGGAAAGAAAACCCTGCTGCTGTCTTCTCAAGCTCAAGGTGGCCTTCAGCAAGTCAGAACTATTGGCTCAAATCGCTTTATCTCTTTAACTTTTCCCTCACCATTTTTTCCCTAGTTGGTGAAAAAGGTGTGTGAGATAGTCAGTTAGGCTTTCAGTGCCTACACAATTCAAACCAACCTTTGTCAGATTCTCCAGCTTTGTACAAGGAGATTGGGACCTTCTAAAATTCTATGGCACCATGCAGAGGGGCAGGTAAGAACCCGAGGACCTGGCAAAGTACCACCCTTCACGACCCATGGTGTAGTAAAGCCTTTCTCTGAGGCCTCAGCAGCATGGGCACTGTTTGAGGGATGCCCATCTTCCCACAGAGCACATTTTTTTTTTTTTTTTTTTAGGCCTGGGACCTCATAAAAGTCTGACTGGGAAACACAGTGAATTCTTCTAGTTCCTACAAGACAAATTTCTATCTCCGTCTCTCACTATGAGGAAAAGGGAGGAGCTGGGGCTCAGGCACTCTGTAAACAGCTTCATGGGTTACACACAATGACAACTATGACAGCTTTCAGGCAGATATTTCCTTGAGGGAACATTTCCTTGAATCCAGAGCTAGGATTCAAACTCTGGCCTTTCGGACTTGGAAGCCCAGGTTAAAGCACATGGCCCACAGCAGAACTTCTCACATGTAGGCTGGCCATGGTTTTAAGTCTGGGGAGCCCTGTGACCACAATGGCCTGCACCCAGGAGTCTCTCAGAAGCTGTGCTTTCAACCCAGCAATCCTGGGAAAAATGGGAAGAATAGGTTCTATGGTCATGTTTCCACACATGTCACTCAGAGAAAGGCACCAGGGCAGCCTTCCAGCATCCTGGATCCTGATGCTCCCTGGGCTTCTAACAGGAACTCAATGGGCTTCAAATGACATTTCCAGTGGAGAAAATGGGTCACAAAAAAATGGAGCCACTGCAGTCATGGCCACTCAGCTGGAGACTCAGCTGAGTCCTTTCCTCAGGCAAAAACAGGGGGCCCAGAAGCCTCAGTCTTCAGCCTGCTCCAGAGCCCCCTCAGGGAGTCTGCTTTGAAGCATACTTTTCAGGGTGGGTTCCCTCCACCGGAGCACAAGCTTCCACACTTAGGAAGTTGTCTATAAGTTGTAGCTGGGGTGCAGAGCTCACTTCTAGGAACCGCTGTGGTAGAGCAAAAGGGCCTTTTGAGTAATTACAACCTCTCACTCTTTCACTAAATACCTACTATGTGCTGGTCATTGTAGAAGGGCTGGAGAGAAAGAGGCAGGAAAGGGTTTAGTTCTGCAGGCCCACAGGCTGGGAGACTGCTCTGGCCTAAAGCCAAGAAAAGGGACAAATGAGGAATGGACAGGTCCAGTAGAGGTCTGGTGGGGAAAGCAGTTGATTATTTAGGGGACCCCAGGGAAGCCCTCACATAGATGACACTGTGACAAGACTAGAGTGTCAGGGTTCTGACAATGAAATTGATGAGACTAGCAGTTCTCAAGATATGGGTCGAGACCCCTGTGGGGGTTAATCAATTGACCTTTCATGAAGGTCTCCTATCAAATATCCTGCATATCAGATAGTCACACTATGATTCCTAACAGTAGCAAAATTACAGTTACGAAGTAGCAATAGAAATTATTTTATGATTGGGGTCACCATACCATGAGGAACTATATTAGAGGGTCACAGCATTAGGAAGGCTGAGAACTGTTGTCATCTAGACAGACACAGTTCTAATGTGTCACTAACCTGGGTTCCCCTCACTCCAGCTGGTGGACTCACCCCAACACTACACGGAGGTCATTTCCTCAACTTTGGGGTGAGAAAAAATCATAACACAGATTACATATTTATCATAAGTATATCTTAGGGTCATTTTGGGGGAGGGAGTAACATTTGTCCCCTACCATGACCTTCAGAACCTGCTTAGTTCCTCCGTCTCAGCCTCAGCACCCTCTCCATTCTGTTGGCTACTGCTGCAAACACTGAGTGAGGATTTATGCTATCAGGCCCCCACTATGGAAGCCAATATCAAGTTGATGGAATGGATCTTGACCCTGGACCAAAGGCCTCCTGAATCTGAGGAACCTATTGGCCTACCTTACTCATCGATCCCAGGCTGAGGTGAAACAGGTACCTGGTCTCAGCACCCACCCCAGGGTGGCTTCTTTCCATGTTTACCTGTGTGGAGTTCTGGGTGGCCTGTCAAGAATAGTGGGAATCAGTGACAGTGGGTAAGAAAATGTGCCCATCACAGAGAATACCACCAATAGGTTATGATATCTCACAAGACCCAAAATGTCAACAGTGGAAGTCATCATGCCTGTGACTTCAGGTGACACAGATGATCCCCGTGCTGAGGCTGGGACTGGAGATGACACAGGCATGAACAGCATAGGGGCTCCTACTAGCCTGTACATCCCACCTATGGCTCCCTCAGCACGCCTCACTCCCAATGGGCCTGTTTTCCTCTGGAGTCCTGAACCCTGAAGCTTTCTCAGGCAGCTTGGGGAGAATTCAGGCATCTGGAACCTCAAAGCAAAGCTTTTAAGAAGGAGGCTGACTGCTCCCTGGCGCTCTGCCCAGCCTTGCTCACAGGTACTTGGGTGCCAAGTAAGCAGGTATGAGCGTAAGCATGCATCTGTAGACTTCTGCAGCCCACAGGGCTTCCTCTAGCTTACCTCCACACTCCAGCTGGCTGACACTTGGTTGGATTTCACAGGACCTGGGAAGGCCAAGAACAGGGGAAGAGACCACACCACCAACAACTAGGGCAAGGTACAGTGAAAGGTCTGGATATTCTGGATAAAATCTAAGTGATACTGAGAGATCCCCATCTGCTGCAAGTGTCATATGACCTCGGGGCTACAAAGAACGTCCCTTTCTATCTGGGGCCACTGAGGCCCCAGGGTAGGGAGCTGCCTGTCATCAGAGAAGGTCAGGGAAAGAAGTGGTCATAAATACTTCCTTTATCAGAGGAGAGGTCATAATTCTCAGGGCTGGTCCCCAAAGGAGAGGGGTACAGTAGGAAGATGCTGTGGGAAACTCCAGCATCCAGCACCTTCCTCAGAATCCTAACACTGTCTGCCCCGTGGCCTCCCTCTGCCTCCCCCTACTTATTTAACACACCCCAGAGGTCTCTCATTTCAGCCAGTAATTGCCAGTTCCTCTATGGATTTCCAACAAGAGCTGAGTGGCCAAGTCCAACAGAGAGGTTAGGCTCAGAGATTTGAGGGTTGTTTTCGGCAATCTCTGAAGTCCACCAAAACCAGGTCAGTCAAGCAGTTTCTAAATGCTCTAGATTATAAACAGGGCAGAGAACATAGGCACCCTTTTCAAATCTAAGAATCTGCCGCCTTCCCCAGAGGATGGGGAAATGCAGATTCCCGAACTCTGATGGTTTTAATAAAGATGACCCCAGATGCCAAACTGTTTGGAGAAGAATGAGGCCTTGTAGGCGAAGCTGTGTCACTGGGAGTGGCTGTGAGGTTTCTGAAGCCCACACCTGGCCCAGTCCCCCCCCCATCTCCCCTCCCTCCCCCTTCCTCTCCCTGGGGCCCTCAGCTACTGCTCCACCCTGTCTAACTCCTGATGATACTAAACTAACCCTCTGGAACTGTAAGCAAGTCCAGTTAAACACTTTCTTTTCTAAGAGTCGCCTTGGTCATGGTGTCTCTTCATGGCAATAGAATGATATAAGCAGCAGGAGAAGCCAGTCAGACTTGGTGGATGGATGAGTGCACACATCCCTCTGCAGCAGCAAGGCCTCCTGGCTGGGGAGCAACAGAAGAACCACTTGCTTCTCTGCAGCCTCACTTGGAAGTCCAGTAGGCAGAGGGAATCCAGATCTGAGCCCGCACAGCTGTGTTTCAAGCCAAGAGGGAGTAGGTGGAGAGGCGCTGAGACAGAGCCAAGAGGTCAGAGCTGGGGCAGCTGGTCCAGGAGGGACTGGGGATCTGGAAGTAGTCTGGGGGAGCTCCAAGTACAGAGGACCTGGATTCCAACCACAAAGAACCTGGGGCACAAGAGGGAGGCCTCCGGGAAGCCAGGAAGCAATGCTCATGCAGACTGCAGAACCTCACAGCTGGGCAGAGAGTGTTCACAGAGAAAATGGGGGGAGGAGGGGACAGGTGGCAGATGTGGAGAGCCACACCTCACAACTCGCAGGTTACTTCTTTCCACAAACTTTGTTTAAGTTCATATAAATAAATAATAAATAAAAACCATGCTCGCTTCAGATTCTGTACCAAATTCCAAATTCATATACATAGATTAAACCTCATACGTTACTAAAGGCTTTAAAAGGTTAGTCTCTTTAAAACACCCGAAGTCTCTCTAAAATATCCAGAGTCTCTCAGCTGTGGACTCCAGGAAAATTGAGAAGCAAATGAAATAGTTTCCCACTCCCAGAGGAAAGAACCAGGCCCAGTTACAATCAAATCAAAGTTAAATCAAAGTCCAGCAGTGGAGGAAGCTTAGTGTTTGATGTCTGGGTCCAGCTCGCCATCCCTTAGACTCCAAAGGACCCAGGGCCACTTCTATGGCTCTGCCCTCCAATGCACACAGCCTGTCTCCTCAGCTCAGGCTGGCTCCCCTGTATAGCTGCTGCTATCCTTGGTGGTCATCCCATGGTACAGGTGTCTCCAAAATGCTGGAGTCTCCACTGCAGATGGGCTGCACCTTCATCAACAGCCTGTGCTGGGCCCTCTGCAGGCATATGGAATCAAGCCTCAGTTCTCCACACACCTCCATGCCTTCAGTACCACACTGGAAACTCTTCTACATTACCAAGTTTGGTTGTAGCACAAGGTACCACTTTAGTCAACTCTAGACTGCAGCATCTTCCTGCTGACCCTAGGGAAAACTTCCAGAAAATTTTACCTAAGTGGTGCTGGTCTCTTGATCGCCACTCATTTCTCAGCTTCAGTTGACCAGCATCTATGGTCCCAGTAAAGAAAAGGTTCCACTTCAGTGGTCCTTAACTCAAAACACAGCTCACACAACTCGGACCGAGTTTTTGCTTCTGAAGCTTCACAGGCCAGACTTCCATTATCTGCACTGCTCTGAACATTGTTCCAAGATCCTTCCACAATCCTCCCCAAAACACGGCCAGTTCTATCACAGCGATAGCCCATTGTCTGGTAGCAATTTCTGTCTTAGGCAAGATTTCTATTGGTGTGATAAAATATCATGACCAAAAGCAACTTGGAGAAGAAAAAGGTTATTTCAGCTTCGACTTCCAGGTTATAGTCTATCACTGAAGAAAGTCAGAGCAGGAACCAGAGGCAGGAACTTGGAGATAGGAACCAGAGGCAGGTACTGAAGCAGAAGATATGTCTTGCTCCTCATGGCTTTCTCCGCCCACTTTTTTATACAACTCAGGACTACTTGCTCAGGTAGCACCACCCCTTGTAGACACTCACATCATATCAATCATTAATTAACAGAAAGCTCCATGGTTTTGCTCACAGGTCAATCTGATGGCAGCATTTTCTCAATTGGGTTTTTTCTTTCCAAATGATTCTAACTTATGTTGACCAAAACAAACAAAAACAAACAAACAACAAAAACCTTGACAGCTCGTCTCAGGAAGGAGACAATGGAAGATGTTATACTCGGAGGCAGCCCCTGTGTGACCCATTATCCCTACCGCCATGTTGTGCTGGTCCTCTGCAGCACAAATAAATGAGTTCAGGTCAATTGCAGGAAGAAACTGGCCAAATTCACTCCTTCTGACTTATTTCAGAAAAGAAGAAGTGTGAGAAATTTGATAAACCGGGCTAATAATAGCTTCCTCTAACAAACCCCTGTTCTCTAGGCTACTCAGTGAGGGAGCAAACTGGCTACTGAACTGTTGCCTAACAAGCTGTCCTCAAAGGTAGCAACTGTAAAAAACAAACATTTGTTTCTCTGAAAGGGATTATCCTGGTACAAGGTCTCCCCTGAGGTTATAGTCAGTCAATGTGTCCTTAGGCCTGGAGAAAGATCTGCCTCCAGGATCACTCACACGGCTGCCACGAAGCTGGGACTGGCAGGCCTCAGTTTCTCACCATATGGCCTCCTCATCATACTCTATTGTGGCTTCCCATCATGGCAGCTGACCTTCCCCAGAGCAAGATTTAAGATGGGACAGAAAAAGATGAGAGAATCCATGACAGCAGTGATCGGTCCACAACCCAATCTTAGAACAACGGCCACTACTTCTCCCACACTGTAGGCATTGCCTAAACCTGGATCACAAGCAAGAGAACCTCAGCCTCTGAAGAGGGTACAGTGAGAGTGTTTGGACCCCAGTTAGATAAACACTCCACCTTGAACTTAGTACAGGGTATTAAATCCAGTAGTCTTAAAGGCTTCGGGGTCTAGGAATATGACTTTGCTCCTCCTTGGAGGTGACAGGCTTTCCTCAGAAGAGAGGAAGGGCCTGAAGAATGAGCAGGAAGGTATCTCTCAGAAAGTTTCACATATCAGGAGACTGTCGTTCTTGTCTCATAAAGAACACGATGTCCTGCATCCTAAGGATGAGGTTCTGACCCAGTACCCATCTGTAGGCACATCCCTGGTTCTGGGCTTTGTACAATAGCTATAGTGGAGACCAAAGATGTTCTTAGTTTTCCTAAACCTCCAAGAAAATGAGAGGACACATGTTAGAAGCTGAGGGATGAGCCAGGAGAAGCCAGTGAAATGAATGGGAAGAAAAATTACCTGGCAACCAGGTCTCTTTGGCGGGGGTACCAGGGTGAGGCTAATAGCTTGGGCTTGGTGGTAGATGGTAGATGGCTCTGAGTTCAAATACTGTCATTGCTAGCCATGTCCATAACTTCTTTGGGCCTGCTTCCTTATAGGCAAATATGGCATAAGAGGATTTGGATAAGGAGGTGACTCAGACACAAAGGGGCCTGCTGTCCAAGCATGAGGGCCTGAGTTTGTGAACCCATGGAAGAGCCCAAATGTCACAGTGCCCCCACTTCAATACATGTTAGCACAAGTCCCCTCAAATTTGTTTATTTATTTACTTATTTATTGTTTTTTTTTTTAAGACAAGGTTTCACTGTGTGACCTTGGCTGTCCTAGAATTCATCCACTCTGTAGACCAAGCTATCCTGGAGCTCAGAGATCCACCTGCCTCTGCCTCCCAAGTGCTGGAATTAAAGGTGTAGGTCACCACTACCCAACTGATACCCTCTAATTTAAAATGACATGACTGGGCCAGCAAGAGGACTCAGCTGCTAAAAAGGACAGGGTCAAATTCCACAAGTTGTCCTCCGACCTCGTGTGTGTGTGTGTGTGTGTGTGTGTGTGTGTGTGTGTGTGTGTGTGTGTGTGTGAATAAATTAATAAAAATGAAATGACACTACAGAGAACTCTCAGAACACTACTTAATTGCCCTGACAGCATAGAAGCTGTCTGGAAGGCAAGGACCACGGGGTGAGCTCAAACAGGTACAGCTCACACCTGATCTGAGCTGCTCCGGTCCTGATTGCTCTCTCTGCCTCTTTGTGTTGCAACAGCCACCAGTTTGGAACAGCCCCATTCTAGGAAGGAAGGACACTCCCTGTTTTCAGTTAGGTGACACATCCTTGGCCGTCCCTAGCTTTTCATTTACTGCTGTCACATAAGGTCAAATCATAAAAGACATTGGCTGATAACCTGTGTGTGAAGAATCTGGTTAAGGAAGATGGTACGCATCCAAAAAGACTGGACAATCCTGATTTGGGAGGGCGTGAGGGGGAAGCAAGTATCAAAGTAATCTGGAGGTGGTGGTAGTGTGTGTGTTTATGGCTGACAGGATGCAGATATGTACCATGCATACATGGATAAATGTTCATATGTGCATGCTTTTCTGCTTGCCTGTGTGTGTATATACATATGTACATGTGTGTGCCTGAGGGAGTGTGTGTGTGTGTGTACTGAAAATCATCTTAGCATTCTCTGGCCATGGCATAGTGACCCAGCAACAAAGAGGCTCCAGATTTAGGGGGCTCATTTCTTCTCAAGCCAGTCTCCCCAGACAGCTGCTTTTATTGGTCAGGATTTGATGTTTCTTGGGCTAAACCTTGGAGTCTCATCCTGATAAAGTCAGGACACACTCAAGAAATCAAACAACTCGGACCACCTCAAAGGCATGCCCTGGGGGAGGGAGCGACAAGAAGCCCAGGGGAAGTACTGAGGCTGAGTCCCCTAACCTCCACCTCTGAAGAAAGTGGGGTCAGCTCCTCCCCCACCCCAAAGCCCTAGTCGGCATTTGTAAATGAGCCTTACAAGCAAACATCTGCTGCCCTCAGTCTCCTGAATGCCAGGTGAAGACCAGCACAAACCTCTGTGTTTTCATGAGGTGTTTTTAGCCAGCTCCGACTTTCCTGTTTTGTATACACACAAGTCGGTGCTAAGAGGATTACTCCTCCGGGTGCTTCGTCCTTCTAAGAGGCCCCCGTCAAAAGAAACCCTTGTTAAACAGCGTTTTCTCTAATTCCTTTGCCTTTTCCTCCTCCGTCAACGTGCAAACGTGTAGCCGGTTCTTAAATCCACCCACCTCTGACTCAGGGAATAAAGATGGCCTCGGGCTCGCGCTCCATTCTCCTCTGCCCCTGCATCCTTCAGAAAGCTGAAGATGAACATTAGTGCTTGGTTCGGCAGCATCTGAAAAAGGGCGGGCAGGCTGGTCGAACCCTCCACGCCCCAGAGAAAAATGTAGCCTTTTCGCCTGTGTGGAGAGAATGCTTTTTGGAGAGTTTTCATTAGGGCCGGGGCCGCTGGTGCAGAAAGCTTCACAGATGTTGACATTTTTTTTCATCCCTGGGTTAAGATGTCTTCCATAAGCTTTTATTCCTCATTTGTTACTTCTTTATTGTCAGGGAGGTTTGGCCGCCTTCCTTCTCTGGTCTCTCTGAAGAGAGCAGCAGTAGCCGGGCCACTCATTATCTCGGCCCTTTTCTTTGGCCTCCAGAGGCAGCCAGGGCCTCAGGCCCTTTTGTGTGAAGCAGCAGGTAGCTGAGGCATCGGGGTCATTCCTCAGACCCTTTTGTATAGCGGTCCCCTCCTCCCCCCCAGCTCAGCTCAGGGTATGTAAAAGGTCAGGGCCAGCCAAGCCTCCATACCTGGGCTTTTGTTGGTTGCTGGAGGCCAGCGAGTTCCAGAGGCAACATCTTGTAAAGCAGCCTGGGGAAGTCTGTCTCCTGACCACACAGCTGTCCTGCTCTCCACCCTCAGAATAAAGTAGGCAGGCACCAGATGAGTACAGATCTTCTGTGTCCAAAACTGCCACAGGACAAAACTTCCCACTGAGACACACTGGCTGAGATGAATTCAAACTGAGCTCTCTGGGGTTCTGAGAAAAGTGTTTCCTAATAAACATGTAAAGACCCCTTGTTTCCACACTCAGCTTCCCCATCTATCAAAAGGTGCATGCACACTGCTCCTTCCCTTTCGTACAGTTTTCCTGCTTATTCTGTATTCTCAGCAAGGTAAAACTGCTTTGTCAACCATAAGATTCTAAATAGCTTTTTTTTTTTTTTACACACACACACACACACACACACATACACACACTATCGCTTGGCTAGAACCTACCTTGAACAAAAGCTATGTCATCTGATATAGATTAATGTTGCTGAATATTTTAAGCAGTAAAATTTTAAAGTAGCCTTTGATGCATGTGATTTGCAAGTCCTGTTCATGACTGATGCCCTGAAGGTGACAAGGATCTCAGAGCAAGGTGGGCTCTGAAGGTAGTCAGGTGTTCAAAGCTAGATGCTCTGTGCCTTAAGAGAGGAGGCTGTGGGGGAGCTGATGTGTACACTTGTGGAGGAAGAAAATAAAGATGGTGTCACAGTGCTAACACTGATTCAGTGTCAGCCAGTTGCACCACAGCTGCCAGGAGAGACGCTGGAAAACTCTCCTCAGGAAGTGAAGAGGCTTTGAAACCAGAAAGGTGGGACATCCTTCTGGACAACAAACCTTAAAAGATCAATGAGACTCAAAGGACAGAGGCCAGCACCAAGACGGGACTGTATCCCTAACAGGATGGAGAGGACTGCCATGCTCAGGGATGGTTCTGGATGATTTTGTGTGTTCAGGGGAGATAGGAGGGGAACTGAGGAGCAGAAACAGACATGTTTGGAGCAAATTAAGGTATTTCAAATGTTCTGAGGTGTCTACAATGGAGTGTGCTGCCTTATGAGTGGTGAAGAAAATGACCCTGAGGGAAGCCATGGACTGGAATGCCCTTGAGAAGATTCAGCCAACAAGCCTTTTCTAATCCTAATATTATTCCAATCTTTAAACTATTAAAAAGTGGCTTTTCTTTTCTAATGAATGTTATTTAGAGGCCAGTTTTCATTTCTACTGATGGTTGAGTTACATTCTACTCTGGACAGAGGAGGACAGAGGACAGGTGGCCGTGCTGGTTGAGACACTTGCCTGACGATCAGAATTCAATCCCCAGGAAAGAAAGCACCAGCTCCCAGACCCGTCCTCCGACCTCCACACACGGGTGTGTGGCTCACACACACATACACAAAAATCAATGAAGAAGTACTTGTGGTTTTTTTTTTTTTAAGCAGACAGCATTTTGCATTGGTTGTTAGTATTTCGCACGTGAAAAGAACTGTACACTGCAAGAGAGCCATATGAGGCTTATTAAGGTGGGGAGAGAGAAGACAGAGCAGGGAGACAGAAGAAAGGAAGAGGAGAGAGTCTTCTGCGTGGTTGGAGATTTTAAAGCATAGACACGCGCCTACGTCACAGGCTTTGGAGTGAGCCCTTGCAGGTGGGGGCGTGGCTATAAACTATAAACCAGCGTTGGTGGAACTTTTCTGACGGGTTCCCATGTCCGCAGCTTTTAGATGAGGCCAGATGCGGGTGGTCATGTGATAAACGGGGAACAAAGGACTAGTGGGGGGGGGCAGTTGTAGGAATCAAGCAAGCCCTGAGAAGAGAGTGATAAGGGAAATTCTCTAATAGAAAGTTCCCAACAGCCTGTCTGTCCCCATCTCTACTCAATCCTGGAGCCATGGATTCACGAAGAAAGCGGCCACGCTGCTGCTGATCTGACCTGGTGCTGGTGCCTGCTACATAAGACACAGATGTTGCAGTTTGTATCCAACTAAGATAATTGCTTGATTAAAGAAATAACATCCAGCTGATCTGTGGTGGTGCATTCCTTTAATCCCAGCACTTGGGAGGCAGAGGCAGGGGATCTGCCTGTGAGTTGGGAGTCATTCTGGTCCACAGAGGGGGCTGCAGGACAGTCAGGGCTACACAGAGAAACCCTATCTCAGTTAAAAAAGAAGGAGGAGGAGGGAGGGGGAGAAGGGAGGGAGGGAGGAAGAGAGGGAAGGAAAAAATTAATTAAAAATCCTGAAATCTCAACACTAAAAATATAATATCAGAAAAAAAAAAATGAAACGATCGCTACATTTTAACAAAATGGACTTGGGAGAGGAAGGAGAAAATGAAGTTAAATATGAAACAAAGATGTCACCCGGTGTAAAGAGCAAAGAAACAAGAGGGACCGAGGAGTCAGCTCAGCAGAGAGAATTTAAACAACTGATTCCTCAGACCCCCACACCACATCCAGCTTGCCTTCCACAGACTTTCCAAAAGGAAAGTTCCATAGAGACAGAAAAATTTCTTAACTTGTCAGCCTTACCCTCACACCAAAATCAGAAAGAGCTCACAAAAACACTGCTTTCAAGAGGCCAGTATCCCTCACAAATGTCCACATGAACGTCAGAATTTTAGGATGGAGATATGCTCAGCAGCTAAGAGCATTGACTACAGGAGGGCCCAGGTTCAATTCCAAGCACCCATATGGTCCCAAACTGACTGTGACTTTAATTCCTGGGGATCTGATGCCCTCTTCTGGCTTCTGCAGGTATTGCATGCATGCAGTGTACAGACATACAGGCAGGCAAAACATCCACACACACAAAGTAAAAAATAAATCTTTTTAGAATATAAGAATTTTAGAAAATAAAATCTAATAAGCTACCAGGATTTTTTAAGGGTAATACAGCATGACTATGTGTCTTTAACCCAGAAATGCATGACTACAATTTATCACATTAATAAAGAAGAAAAACATATTAGCATGTCAATAGATACATGGCTTTTTTAAAAAAGAAAAAAGCTCTCAAAATTTAGTAAACACATGCAAATATGTATCACATATCCTACATCCATCTATGCCTATGATTCCAAACCTTCCTGATGCTGTGACCCTCATGTTGTGCTGACCCCAGACATAGTTATTTTGTTGCTACTTCATAACTGTAATTTTGTTACTGTTATGATTAATAAAGTAAATATATATAATATGTAGGATATCTAATATGTGCCTCTGATAAAATGGTTGCTTAGCCTATGGGTTGAGAATTGCTGATCTATAAAACTATATAGTATATATTATACATATATATTACAATTAGTATCATACTTAATGGAAACCAGTGAAATTCTTTCCCTTAAAATCAGGAACAATCTAACAAGCCCTTAAAATTTCAATAATAAGGGATTCCAGCAAGATAGCAGAGAATAAAATAAACATAGAGAGTCAGTGTCTTAGTCAGGGTTATCATTGAATATTCCATGGCATTCCATGTCCAAAGCAACCTGGGGAGGATCAGGTTTATATGGCTTATGATTTCATATCACTGTTCATCATCAAAGTAAGTCAGAACAGGAACTCAAACAAGGCAGGAACCTGGAGGCAGGAGCTGACGCAGAGGCCATGGAGGGGAGCTGCTTACTGACTTGCTCCTCAGGGCTTTCTCAGACTGCTTTTTTATAGAACCCAGAACCATCAGCCCAGGAGTAGAACAACCTTCAATGGGTTGGTCCCTCCTCCATCAGTCACTAATTAAGAGAATACCCTACTGGCTTGCCCATAGCCCAATATTATGAAAGTATTTTTTCAATGGAACCTCCCTCCTTCCAGATGACTATAGCTTAAGTCAAGTTAACCTAAATCTAGCTAGCACAGTCAGGCATGGTGGCACATATCTTTAAACCCAGAACTCAGGAGATAGAGGCAGGTGGATCTCTGTGAGTTCCAGGCCAGCCAGGGCTACATAATAATGAGTCCAAGTCTCAAAAAAAAAAAAGGAAAATTTGATTTGATTTTTGTATACTAGCCACAAATACAAGGACATTGAACTTTTAATACAATGTATTATAGCCAGTTAAACAATGGAATGATGTGGGTTATCTTTCTGTATGCTGTGTTCTGTATACCATTGATTAATAAAGAGGCAGTTTTGACCTATGGAAAGCCAGCTGAGAGGTAGGTGGGAAATCCAAGCATAAATAAAGGGAAAGGTGGACGGAGTCACACGGAGCCACTGCAAGCTGCCACTCAAGAGAGCAAGATGTAATGAAGCACAGGTAAAGCCAGTACCCATGTGGCAAGATATAGAGTAATAGGAATGTGTTAAGGTATAAGAGCTAGCTGATAATGATCCTAAGCTGTAAGGCCATTTGTTTAACTAATAAAAGCCTTTGTGTGATTATTTGGGCTAAGTGGCTGTGGCACTGCATGTCCAGACCTCAGGCCAGACAGCCAGAAACCTTAGGCTACAGTGGAATATTTAGGCATAAGTCTAAAGAGGATAAGAATAAGGTACATTTATATGGCTCATTAACTTTTTCTTTTTACAAAACTGTCAAAGTAATTTGTTCATGGATGAGTAGTATCAGAAAGAAATTACTAAGTATCTTCCTGGGCTAGAATATTGAATATTAAACCATACCCATATCATATATTACAAAAACGGCATTAATTAGCTCTAAACATAAGAGCTAAAATTATTTTTTAAATTCTAGAAAAAAATGCTCTATGATGTTTATAATGATAAACAATAGAAACAGCACAACTCATATGCAAATATGTATACATGCATATAAAAGAAACTTCATAAAATTAAACACACTAGGCTAGACCTAGTGGTGCACACCTCCAATCCAAATACTTGGGAAGAGATGCAGGGAGGATCTCTTGGATCTCTTGATTCAAGGCCAGCCTTGATTCAAGACTTTCCTTTCCTTTTGGAAAGTCTGTGTACATACACACACACACACACACACACACACATCCTCCTCCTGGTGGTTGTATTTCTCTGATTAGTATTTACATTTACATTTAAATTGACTATTGCATTGTGTTAGTCACTCATGAAAAGAAAAACCAAAATTGAATTTCAATGAAATAAATAAATAAACATAAAAAGCATAGTAAGAAGTTTCTGGCCTGCCTGGCCTCAGGTCCAGACCCGCAGTCCCACAGTCCCGCAGTCCCACAGTCCCACAGAAACACACAAAACACACTTATATTAATTTTATGCCGAGTCAGCATATGCCTACGGCCCAGGCATATTGCTAGCTAGCTCTTGCTTTTAAACTAATCCATGATTCTTATCTTGTTCAGCCATGCGGCTTGGTACCTTTTCTCAAAGCAGCATAGGTGTCCTCTGAATCTGCTGGTTTCTTCTGCTGCTTGGTTCTCTCTGGAGTCTCTTTGGTGACTCTGTTCTGCTCTTCCTGTTCCCAGAGTTTTCTTAGTCTGTTAGCCCCAACCACACTTCCTGTCTGTCTCTGGCCAATCAGTTTTTTACTAAACCAGTAGGGCAGACAATTATTTACAATGTACCAGAACATACTCCCACAGCAAAAAAGGTTCTCTTTTCTTCCATTTCCTCAAAGGAGGTAACAACACAGGATCCTGGATGACAAGACCATCCAAAGCACAAAGCACTCTCTCTCCCATCAAGCAGTGGACTCTAACAATGCTCCTATGAGGTAAGAAGAAGCTGTCACTTCACCTGATAGTTAAGGGAATAGACTACAATTGCCCCCTAAGTCAGTTGACAGTCGATGCCCTCATGACAGAGTGGCTAAAACATAAATAAATGTAGTCTGAAGGGCAAGAGAAGGTGTGGTGAATGACTAGTTCTCTATCTGCTCACTTCTTTTTTTTTTTTTTTTTTAACTTCATTTATTTATTTATTTATTTGCCTTGGTGTTTTGCCTGGAACTGGAACTACAGACAGTTGTTAGCTCCCATGTGGGTGCTGGGAATCGAACCCGGGTCCTCTGGAAGAGCAGACGGTGCTCTTAACCGCTGAGCCATCTCTCCAGCCCCTCTGCTCACTTCTTATCATAAGCTTCTTATCAAAATGCGTAAAGAGGACAGATGAGATGTCACTGGGAAAAGGAGCTTGCCACACAGCCTGGTACTGAGTTTGCTCCCTAAATCTATATAAAGTTAGACTAGAGAGAGAAGTGATCCCACAAAATTGACCGCTGATTTCCACACACACTTTATGGCATCATGGGACCACCCACATCTTATACATCATCAATCAATAAATAAGTAGTACAATGTGTACCAGATGTGATGATGCACACCTATTTTCTGGGCTTCAGAAAGTTAAGGGAAAGAGATCATGACTTGGGCTTAATGTGGGCTATTTGTGTGGTAAGACGATCTCAAAACTGAAAAGGGCCTGAGGTGATTGTAAGGATTCCCAACACTCCACGTGGTGAACCCAACATGGTGGGCTGGGTGAAACAAAGATTCTTGGTATATATCGGCCACATGGTGAAGCCAACAAGCCTAGGTGTGGCTATGTAAACCCATGCCCACCCTCTCTCTTAAAAAGAGACACCATCTGTCTTTTCTCCTCTTCTGTTTCTCTGCTCTTATACCTGCCTGGCAACTCTCCTGAATAAACTCTTGTGTGTCCCTGGTAGTGTGTGTATATGTCTCTTCACAAGCAAATCCAACAGTGATGGCGCAGTGAGTGGTCAAGCATGGGGACCTGAGGTCCAACCCACATAACAGCCAGACACGGCAGTGAGGATAATTCCCGCTTCCAGGGCAGTTAGAAACTATCAATAGACTGTGCCCCAAGGAGGGTCAATGACATCTGAGGCAGGTAAGCACATGTGAGACTTCACTTATCACAGACACAAGCACAGATGGAGGCGGGTGCATGGTGGGGCATGAACGTAATCACAGTACTCAGTAGCTAGAGGCTTGTGAAGTTTAATCACAGTACTCAGTAGCTAGAGGCTTGTGAAGTTTAAGGTCATTCTTCCATACATGGCAAGTTTCCGCCAATCTTAGATACATGGCACCCTGCTTCCAAATACAACAGAAGCAGCAGAAAATCCGTCAAAGAAAACAAAAATGAAGTCAGGTGGTGATGGTGCACAACTTTAGTCCCAGCATTAGGGAGGCAGAGGCAGAAGAACCTCTGTGAGTTCAAGGCCAGCTTGGTCTACAAAGCAAGTTCCAGGGCAGCCAGGGCTGTTATACAGAGAAACCTTGTCTTGAAGAACCGGGGAGGTTGTGGGTTGGGGGAGCACAACACGGACTGGGGGGCGGGACATCAGTACAACTTCCTGTAAGTCTCAGAATGTTGATTTGACCAGTAGAACAGGTTTTCCCTAAGCCATCCCTCCTGGCTTTCCCTGCTAATGAGGAGGGCGCCCCCGGCCAGTGATAAACTTCTCCTCAGATGGAATACTGCAATCTTAACACCACCTGAGGACTTTCCTTCCCCCTTCCTCTTCTTTTTGACACTGAATCACAGAACATCAACACTGGAGAGCTTTAGAGGTGCTAACGATCTGTTTTTAAGGGTTTTCATTTATTGCCCAATCTACACCATTTTCTGAGAGTAGGTTTTAGCCTGGATCATTACCCTCTTTTTTTTTTTCTTTTTTTACAATAACTACGACAGAAATGTAGCGGAGGAGCCATGTCCTCAAGTCAAGCACAGTTCCTGGACCCCAACGATCAAGCGGGGGATCAAAAACTCCCTTTCGGGCTGCCCTGGAGACCCTATGTGAGTTATAACATCCCTGAACTCCCCAAACCAGGAAACTGCAGCTTAAAGAATCGACTGGTGTCTGGCTTTGGTGGCAGGTTGGCGTCCTCCTTGCTGCCATCCTCTCTACAGAGATTTTCCTCTCTCCCCTTCATGCCACCCCGAGGATTGCCACACCGGCCCTTAAAGAACCAATAACAACAAGAAGGACAGTGTCTACCTCTGTTTGTAGGCTGCTGGCCACATTATGCCTTCCCTCCCACAGCCGAGTCCGTTCTGCTTCCTTCTCAAACACTAATGGCATCCTTCCCAGCCCCCGCTTGGACTAACAAACCCTCCCTCTGAGGCCAGCAGTCTGCTGCCTGGGCGGCTCCCAGCAGGAGCTGCTTGAAGGCGGATGAGGTTACAGGTACTTTTCATCCAGCCTCCCAGGAGAGCCCCAGCTACCTGCTGCTAGAACTTTATCTACAAATTTTTGTCTTCATTCAAGTGAGGGGTGGCCGGGAAACATGGGGCAAAATGATAACTTGATTAAGCCCCAGGACGATGACGGAGGCGCAAAGGCCTCTGTTCTCCTTAACCTCTCCAAGGGCGACCAAGGCTTTGCTGGTAATTGGCCTTTTCTCTCTTCGATCATGCTTCCTAAAGAAGCCGTCGAACCTCTCTGACCCTGGGCTTCCCTCTAGGACACATTTTAACTAACTCTCAGACCCATGGGGCCTAGTGAACTGTGGAAAATACCAGACAACAGGCTTTCAGGAGTTGTAAGAGTCTGGAAATGATCCTCCAGCCCAAGTGTAAATTGTAACACATTTAGGAAGGCTTGAAACCGTTTTGTTTAAAGATGGGTTCAAATTTTCAAAATACTCTGCTTTCTTGGGGGAATTCTTTTTCCTGATGTAGTGTGGTGTCTCCTGTTGATGACACTTTATTGAGAACACTTTTGACCAGATCTAATTCTATACTTGGGCATAGGCTGAAATGAGGTCTTTGTGAGCCACAGTATCCACGTGTACATACCATTGCTTCTGGAAGAGATGGAGGTGAACCACCAACCAAGAATAGAAAGGGTAGGTATTTGTCTTTTTTTTTTTTTCTTGTTTATTTGTTTGCTTGTTTCCAAGATAGGGTCTCACTATACAGATCTTCTGTCCTGCAACTTGCTCTGTAGACCAGGCTGGCCTCAACCCACAGAGATCTGCCTGCCTCTGCCACCCACATGCAGGGATTAAAGGTAGTCACCACTAGGCCCAGCTGTTGCCATGGTGATCCCCTTCTCCCCCCACACACACTGCTTTAAAATCATCTGACAGAACACATAAGAAATACAGAAGGCATTCTAGAGTTGAAAGAGTTTAAAAGAAATTCCCAAGGACTGGTGGGGCCCATCACACCTGTGATCCCAGCACCCAAGAGGCCGGCCGAGGTGGGAAGATCACCTCAGAATTCAGGCCAGCCTGATCTACTTAGCAAGTCCCTGTATCATAAAAATAAAATGAACCGATCACTTCGCCTTTTTTTCCTTTTTCTGAATATATTAAAGGAATAAAATGAGTACTGGCTTCTTCTGAGGTGGTTCCTGTGGGAATGGGAAGGAGGCTCTTAGTACTACTTTCAAAGTAAGAAAGCTAGGTCATTAAAATTTAAAGAAATGGTCTTTTAAATTTTCAGTCATGATGATTTACTGCTCGAATCTCCCAGTACGAGGGAGCTGGAGCCACAGCATGCCAGAGTCGAAGGTTTCTGTTTCCGTCATGGGGATGGAATGTCTTTTGAACTACTAAAGTAGATAATTCCATGCCTGGCAGAAAAAGGAAGGGAGGCGGGGCAGGAGCGGAATGGAAGGGAAAAATCCCCCGGTTTCCCAATAATTGCTCAATCGCAGCATTGGGGAAGCTAGGCGACCGCAGGCCCACCAGTCTGTGCTTTTATGGCAGGTGGGGCACTAGAAACTTCTAAGGGACCTACGTGGCGCAACCCTTCACCTGCTCCGGGCAACAAGGGCTGTTTCCTCATCCCATCCTTTGCTGCTTCTTGGTGGGCTTCGAGGTGGCACGGTGCAGGGGTCACCCCGACCTGGGAAGCAGGACGGGGCCCTCAGCTCTGCCAGGTGCCCCTCTGGGGAACGGAGAAAGGGGTTTTATCAAGTGGGATAAAGGGCAAAGGATGCTGAGACAGTGTGCTTAGCCCTCGTGAGCAGGTCCGTCCCCGTGAGCCTTCCCGTCTCTCCCTCCGGCTTTGCTAGCCATCCTGTTGCAAGCTTCCCTATTCCCACACCCCAAGACAACGCCCAGCTTCCTCTTGGTTTGCATGGGAAAAAGCTCCAGATGGATCTTGCCTTCTTTTGATGGCAAGTCCTAAGCCCAGGAAGAATTCACACCTAAAACCATCACAAAAGATAGGCCTCTCCTTATCAGACCCTTTCACCTGCTGGAGGGCAATTGCAGAGGAACTGAGCCAGCCTCTGTGTCTCACAGGAGTCTGGTCAGAGTCCACCGGATAAGAACCAGGGATAAAATAACTTTTCCCCTAGAGGGTGAGGGGGGGGGGCTCCTCTAGGAATTTCCCTAAGGCAACAAAAGCAGGTGTCTCAGTTCCTTCCTGCTGCCCTTGATGGTTCCACAGAGGACTTCTGACGCCATTCCGCCAGGACAAGCACAAAGCACAAACCCACAGAGAGTGAGAGCACCCACAGACCCTCCACTGTCCCCTCCTGTCCTTCTTTCTCACTAAGGAGGTCACTGAGAAGACAATGGGTCACAGAGTAGAGCATCCTCCTGACCATAGGCAAACTTTCTCCAGATGCCAGCACACAGCCTAGTTAGGATGACGCTCCAGGGCCAGAACAGTGTGGGACAGTGGCTCCTGCCAGCCCTTCAGACGAGTTGGTACACCCTGGTTCATATGGGCATTATATTCTAGTGATGATTTACCAGCTGTGGTACCCAGGGTCCCTTTCTCCTCTCTTTCTTTCATTGAGATAGGATCTCATGTATCCCAGCCTGGGTAGTATTTATTTATTTTTGTTTTTTTGAGACAAGCTCTTACTATGTAGCACTGGCTGTCTTAGAACTTGCCTTGTAGCCCAGGCTGGCCTTGAACTCACAGAGAGATCTGCTTGCCTCTGTCTGCCAAATCCTGAGCTCAAAGGTATGTGCCATCATACTGGGCTCACTACCTCATTTTTTGAGATAAAGTTTCTTACTGAACCCAAAGCTTGCCATTTTGGGCTGGACTGGCTGTCTAGCATGCTCCAGAGATCTGTCTGATTCTGCCTGCATGAACCACCAAGAGCTGGGGTTACAAGCAAGCCACTGTGCTTGACTCTAGATGGATGCTGGAATCTGACCTTAGAGCCCCAGAGCCATCTCTCCCTGATTTAATTACTAAGAACGAACCTTCCTCCTAAGTCTCAGGCTCCACCCAAGGCTTATACTCTATTTTAGTCTCTCAAGAAAGCACACTGTCCTGTAAGCACATGTAGTCTTCTGGAAGAAAATATGCCATACAAGATTTACCCATCTGGATGGTGGCATGAATGACAGTTGGGCTGTTAGAAGGCTCTGGAAACACTTAAGCTTTAGACAGGTGGAATTAGGCCCTGGATGGATGATGCAATCAATCTGGCCTCTTCAGGAGGGCTGGCTGAAAGAGAGATAGAATGATCCATAACTAGAATCCCCAAATGTTCTTGAGGTTTACAGCCACCATCAAGCAGTTGGTGAAATTACCCTAGAGCCAGAACCCCGTTTCTGGGAGCAGACTCCAAAGGGCCACTCTTGGAAGGTGCTTGTGGACAATCTGGAACCATAGGTCTCAAAATAAATAGTATTCACATGCACATGTACAGGGTAAATGCCCGGAAGAGGGGGAAAATATATATTCCTTGGCAGTGGTTTTTAAAAGTCTGGGAAGGAATATCTAGTATTTTAACACATTGCACATAATTAAATATCTGGTTTTAAGTCTTTTAGATTTTGATTTTTTAAAACAGTGAAAGTTTCAATATTAAATTTTTCAGCTACTTCTCTTAATGTAAATATTAACTGACCCATTTTTGAACTCTGATCTTCAACTAGTCAAAAGATCCTATTTCAGGACACTTACTTTTAAAGTCTGTCAGGTTTCTGTTCTGGACCTGAAGGTAAAACACGTGCCTACTGGCTTGGATGAGTCAGCACACTGGCTTCTCCTGATCTGCTCTCCAGTGCTCAACGTGAATTTGAATGATATTGCAAGTGTTAAGAAGTCAAGCAAGGTGGAAACCAAGACATGCACACTGAATTAGGCAAATGAAGACAGTCTGACTGCGAAGGACTCAAGGGCATTGAGAGGTGAGGCTTTGGAGGTGACCATCACTGAGGACAGTAGGGACAAGAAGGGGAAGCTGGGTGGGGCATGGTGGTGTGGTACTGTGCTAGAGAGCCCAGGGGACAGGCCAGTGTCTACAATGGGAAGGGAGAAAGAGAGGGCTGTCCTTAAGCAATTAGGGGCAAAGAATGGAGGTGTAGTAGAGGGCTAGCCTTGGATAGCATGGAGAGCTGGCCCATAGCAGCAGGAGAGGCAGAGGCAAGATACTAATGAGCACAATGTTTTATGACCATCTCTCCACAGTAGAATACAAAGCATGTTGTCTTCACAGAAGGACAGGACAACTACTGTGGTCTGGTTGGACTGTAAAATCATGAGGGTAAGAGCTTTGTCCTCTGGGGCTGGCCAGGCATTAGGCCTTAAAGGATAGTTGCTAGGTAACAAATGAGCAAATTGTCATGGAATCTGAAGCCAACTAGTCAGTGTCCTAAACAGTCTCCAGTCAGAGCCCATCACTATTCTGACTCATATAGATGCCCAGCAGTCCCATCTAGGGTTTCCTGGACCTCCAGCCATTCTCTTCCCCATCCCTTCCTGTGAGCTTCGCTTGGGAGGGGTGAGCTCAGGCCTCCTTGTCAAGTGTCCAGCTGTGTCTGATTCAAGCTCAGTGTAGCATGTCACATCTGCATGCATCCAAGGCTCTTGTTCCTATTCCCAGTCACTCACATGCTGTCATAGTTGTTGCTGGCTCCACCAAGGAGGAGACCTCATGATCTCTAGGGAGAAATGAAAGTTTTAAAAACACTTATTTTTTATGGGCATTGTTATAAGTCCATCACTAAGGCAAGGTTCAGGGAATGCCATTTCACCATAACACTAAGATCACATGCATATAACTAGTAGTTTGAACGGTCTAGAACCTTCTGGTACAAGGCAGAGCTGTGGAGGTAAGGGTCCTCCAAAAGACCTTTATCCAAGGACATGTAGCTTATATCCCAAAAGTAGGAATTGTGACCCACGGTGTGTTATACCTTTGAGTTTAGCCCCATCCAACACAATCCATTCCTGATGGGTGGCCCTCACTTTTGAATTAACTTCTGGTTTAAAAGTAATGTGTGAGAGAGGCTGGAAAGTGGTTCAGTCAGCAGTATGCTAAGAAAGCATGAAGCCCTTAGTTTGGATACCCAGTGTCCACATTAGAAAACTAATAATTAGCAAGTCAGATGTGATGGTACCTGCCTGTAACCCAGGGCTGGTCAGGAGGGATGAGACAGCCATAGATAGTCATTGGTAGATATTTTAGCTAAATCTGTGGGCTCTAGGTTCAGTGAGAAACCCTGTAGTTTATAAGGCTCCTTTTTTTGTGGAATGTCTCCATCACAGCCACCACTGAAGTGGGTGATGAATGTAAGCTTCATGTTGTCTATGGCAATGGTTCTCAACCTTCCTAATGCTGTGACCCTTTAACACAGTTCTCATGTTATTGTGATTCCCCCAACAATAAATTTATCTTCGTTGCTATTTCTTTTTTTTTTTTTTAATCTTATTTATTTAATTTGCCTTGGTGTTTGCCTGGAACTGGGAACTGGAACTACAGACAGTTGTGAGCTGCCATGTGGGTGCTGGGAATTGAACCCCGGTTCTCTGGAAGAGCAGTCAGTGCTCTTAACTGCTGAGCCATCTCTCCAGCTCCTTCAGTTGCGATTTCATAACTGTAATTTTGCTATGATTATGAATTGTAATATAAACATCTGTATTCTTAGGCGAACCCTGGGGATTACAACCCACAGGTTGAGGCCCACTGGTCTATGGGAAGCCATGGTCTCACACCTTAGCTGTTGATGCTCTCCGGCTGGAGAGCGAAAGGGTTGTATGGTCTGAATCAGTCCTGGGAATGACGGAGGACTTTCCCATGAAGTGAAATGTCTTCACCTATGGCAGAGGTGTCTACTGTTGAGAAGGAACATTCTTGTAGGGAGAACTAGAGAGAGGAAATCCAAGTCTGCTTGTGGGTACATTGTGGAAGCCAATCTGAGTGTTCTCAATGTGGAGAGAGAGAGAGAGAGAGAGAGAGAGAGAGAGAGAGAGAGAGAGAGAGAGAGAGAGAGGCACATTTCCTGTACTGACAGACTCTACTGTGCAGTTGGGGCCCAAAAGAGCTAGCATAATCCTAAAACTTTTCAGTCTCTCTACAGAAGGTGACATCTTCCAGCATGTTATCAGAAAGCCCTTCAACAAAGAAGGTAGAAAGTCGAGGAGCACAGCGTCCAGGATTCGGCGTCCTGTGACTCCACCTGTCCTGAAACACAAACTCAGATACACTGCTCTGCAAAACACACTCATGAGGAAAAACAAGGAGGAGGCTACAGAATATGCTAAACTTTGGTCCAAGAGAATGAAGGATGCCAAAGAAAATGCCAGAACAGACTGCCAAGAGATAGGCTGCTCTCATGGGGAACTTCTGCTTCCAAGTCTGAATCCAGTCAAAAAGGAGTCTTTAAGAGGAACAAAGAAGAGCTGACGAGATGACTCAGAGGTTAAGAGCACTGGCTGTTGTTCCAGAGGTCCTGAGTTCAATTCCCAGCAACCACATGGTGGCTCACAACCATCTATAATGAGATCTGGTGCCCTCTTATGTATATTGTATACATGATAAATAAATAAATCTTAAAAAAAAAAAGGAACAAAGAAATGACCAGACCCTGAAATGCCAGTAATAATAACAACAATGTGAGACATGGATAAGAGAGACATCCGTAGTCTACCCCTGACCTCCATACATACACATATATGCCCCTATAAACAAGTGTGTGTGTGTGTGTGTGTGAGAGAGAGAGAGAGAGAGAGAGAGAGAGAGAGAGAGAGAGAGAGAGAAGCAGTTGTCTTAAGTGCCAGCAAAAATCTGTGCGTGACCTTTTCCACCTCCATCCAGAAGAACGGGGAGAGGTCTGGGAGGGTAGGATGGGAAGCTTACCCCCTCTGTTCCTCCCCACTCTTTACCCCGTGCACACAACATGCACCTCAACTCTTCTGGTGATCCTGGCAGCACACACTGATTTTGTCAGTCACTGAGCTTCTCCTTGGCCACATCTGCAGAAAGTTAGTCATTCTTCTAGTTTTTTTTCTGGTCCCCAGTGTACCTGAAAAGCAGGTGACCAGGCTGCCACCCAAAAGGCAAGTTATAATAAAACACAGGTAAAGCCACAGAGCCACGTGGCAAAACATAAATTAATAAAGATAGGTTGAGCTAAGTTGTAAGAGCTAATTAATAATGAGCCATAGGCCAAACAGTTTATAATTAATATAAGGCTTTGTGTGATTATTTGAAACTAAGCAGCTGCGAACAGGTCCAGACCTTGGGTCTAAGCCAGACCAAAAACGTCTAGCTATAGGTGACCACCATAGCCAGGTACAAATCTTTATTTTTATTATTTATTTATTTTTAAAGATTTATTTATTTATTTTATGTATACGAGTGTTCTATCTGCCTCTATGCCTTTATGCCAAAAGAGGGGGCATCAGATCCCACTGTAGGTGGTTGTGAGCCACCATGTGGTTGCTGGGAGTTGAACTCAGGACCTTTGGAAGAGCAGTCAGTGTTCTTAGCCTCTGAGCCATCTCTCTAGCCTCCAAGTCTTTTTTTTTTTTTTTTTTAACTAATTGTGTGAAGGATGTTGATTTTATTGGCTTTTGTTTATTTGGTTGGTTGGTTTTGTTTTGGAAGAGTCTTGTGTCCAAGATTGGAACACATTGGAACTCAGCCTCTCAAGCGCTGGGATTACAGGTAAGCTCTATCAGATCCACTTCCCTGTCATGCTCAGGGGAGCCTGAGGGAGATAGGTTGATGATAAACCTACTTACTAAGTCAACACATATTTACTGAGAATCTATTATATACCAGACACCGTTCTAGACAACTTCTCTTCGCCCAGCCAGGTTCATGAAGGGCCAGCTTCATCATCTCAGAGTGTCGGGTCCCTTCAGCCCTCCAGTTCCCAGGGTGGCAGCCCCAATGCCTCCCACCACCCTGAGGAGGATCTGCCAATCACAGCTCATCAGCTGCTCAGAGCCTCTCAGGGGCATCAGCCACACCAGCCCTCTCTACAGTTGGTTGATTGCCCACTCACCCACTCAGGGATGCCCCGTGAGGCCAACTCCCTACCACCTGCATCCTGTCTCAGTGGCCACAAGGGAAACACTGCCCTTGGAAGAGGTGGAGCCTGTCAGAGAAGCTGAGATAAACACTGTCCGCCATGATAGAAAAGCTGTTTTCTGAGAGACCTGTCTCCTTCCTGTGAGAGTGGGAAGGAAGAGGTGGGAAGAACACCTGCAGATAGCCAAGGAAACACTCCTTACATTCATACACAGACCGCCTCCTCATGTCTCGGGTGCCTCCCAGCTTAAATACCCACTACGACCAATGTCTTCAAACACTTCAGATTACTTGGGGTACAGCTTTTCCCTGCTAGAGACTAGAAGAGGCTCTTGACATCTCTCTCTTTTTTAAATATTTATTTATTTACTATGTATACAGTATACAGAAGAGGGTATTAGATGTCATCACAGATGTCTGTGAGCCACCATGTGGTTGCTGGGAATTGAACTCGGGACCTTTGGAAGAGCAGTCAGTGCTCTTAACCTCTGAGCCATTTCTCCAGCCCCTCTTGGCATCTCTTAAAGAGTATCTGAAGCAGAATACTGCTGGCACATGTTTGCTGGTGATTGGCAAGACTATATTCCACTCCTGACATCCAGGGTTTCCTAACTCAAGCACTGGATAGTCCACAGTGCCCACTCCATTAAAATAAAATTAAAAAAAGTCTTTGGGTAGCAGCCATAGGGAGAGTTCCAGGCCAAACATAAGCTACTCCAACACTGGAACAAAAGTTCCAAAGCTTAAAAAAAGTTATCAAAATACAGTGTTATAGGAGGTTATTCTCTGATGTAAAGGTTGGTTCCAGATCTCAAGCAGGAAGAGGTTGGAATCATTCCACAGGCTTTTCAAACTGTGAACCACCATCCCCACCCTTTTTAGAGCTTCTGGCGTGGGCTCTCCAGCCAAGAATACTGCCAAAGTCAGCCTCTGTCCTCAGTGGATCCAAACCACAATAAGAACCACAGATACCAAGGAACTCAGTCAAAATAGACCACGAAAGGCCACCCAAGTTTCTGTAGGCTTCTAGAAAATTCCAGGTAATGTTGGTCTAGGAACAACCCTGAAAAGTCTGATGTGGAGGAAAAAAACAAAAACCAAAGCCAGTTGTACCTCTCTTATTTACTTGGAGGGCATAAGAAGTGGCAGAGACGCTGAGTTCCAGACCAAGGCCCTGCCTCCATCACTACTGGCAGGTGCCCACATCTGCAGATCTTGAGCTGCCTTTCTTGTGCTACCAACTGTATCTATGCTCTCTTTTAATGAGAACTTGTGAGTGAGCAGACATTACAGCAGCTCTCTCAGGACATGTGGTCCACACGAAGGCAAGAGGTGAATGCAGGCCCCAGACACCCTTGACTCTGATGGCCACCCACTTGCCCAGGCTTAGCCCTTCCAGCTATGAAAGACACTTTCCACCCAGAGGTGAAGGTCCCTTTCTTGAAATTCACAGGGAGACTTTTGTGGCAACCAAATGTGTGTGTCATTTACACAAAGTCAAGCTACACTGCAAATGTCAGCAATGGCTGTAATCACAGTACACAGAGCAGAAAAAGCCACAGTGTGGGAAAGGCAGAAGTTACTTTCATTTTCTAGAATGTTCCTATTGCCCTGAGATCACATTGTCTTACACATGTGGTGGAGAAGAGTGTAGAGTCTCCTACTTGCTCAGACAGAGCCTGCTTACCAGCTCTCCCAGGGCCTCCTAGGTCCTTGACAAATCTGTTCAATTGAGTTTTAAAGCCAAAGCCTCCCAAAGAGGAGGGTACCCAAAGGCCAGGATCACCAGGGCCTGCAGAGCTCAGCTCAGGGAACTCTTTCTGGGAATATACAGAATCAATATACAGAGCCATCTAGCTGGGATGCACCCTCACAGGAAGGAGACAGGTCTCTCAGAAAACAGCTTTCCTATCAAATCCTCCCCTGAATTCTATCCAGTTGCCTGGTTCTGTTCCTGAGTGGGTAGCCAATGCCCCAGGCTTGGTCCCAAACATTCAAAAATTGTGCCTCTGAATGGGTGATCAACTTTGGTCTTTGAAAAACTCTTTTACTTTTGGCTGTTTTCTCAAAATCAGCTAGAGCTGATTTTAGGCTGAGGCTTTTGGGCTCAGTGTTGGAGTGAGTCACGACTGGGAAGTGGTTAAGGGAAAGGGTTTGTGTCCCAAGCATGTACCAACACTTAAGCATCAGTTGATTCAGCAAGCTGAGCCACATTCTGCTGGGGGTGGACATAGCTCTATGATGCAGCTAGCCACCCCCTGGTCCATGCTAGCTAGTACATTCCGCAGCTTGCTGATCTTCTGGTTTGCCCCAGACCCAACTCAAAGTGCCCTGAAGCATGGAATGCACTTGCACAGCCCCTGCAATTAGATCAGTAACTTTGGAATTTCCTACATCCTATTCTACCCCAAGGTTACTGTCGCATACCAAACTGGTCACTAAGCCCTATATAGTGGCTCTGGGTCATCAAGGAAAGTCATCAAGAAAAGTACATCTGTGTCTTACTTATAGGCATTGCAACAGATGTGTCCATTGCACATTCTACAGGAATCTCTCACAAGTTTCTTCCAGAACTCACAAACTGAGTAAGTTTTATCTCTTCTAGAATCCATATAATCCTCTTCCCCTGTCCAGCCACTCAGAGGTGTGAGGTTTGGGGCTGCTGAGATGGCTGCATAGGGCAAGATGTTTGCTGCCAAGCCTCACTGACTGATCCTCAGGACCCACAAGGAGAAGAGAGAGAGCGGCTCACACAGTTGACCTCTGACCTTCACAAGCACCCCATGGCATGTGCACATGCGTGCATGCATGAATAGATTATATATACATATGCTTTTACAAGACAGGGGTTTCTCTGTGTAACCTTGGCTGTCCTAGACCAGGCTACCTCAAACTCATGAAGATCTGCCTACCTTTGCCTCTTGAATACTGGAATTAAAGATATATGGCACCACTGGCCAGTGCAATAATTTTTTAAAGATTTATTTAATATATATAAGTGTTCTGTTTACATGTATGCATGCAGGCCAGAAGAGGGCACCAGATCTCATTATAGTGTTGAGCCAACATGTGGTTGCTGGGAATTGAGCTCAGGACTTCTGGAATAACCAGTGCTCTTAACCTCTGAGCCATCTCTCCACTCCACAATAAATTTAAGTTTTGCATATTTGCTTGCCTACACTTCCTCCAAGTCTGAGACTAAGATAACCACATTAATAACTTCAGCATTGCTTGTTTGTGTAAGTCACTCAGTGTTTTCTCTGACTTTCTCCTTCTAATAGATCAGGTCTCATATAGCTCAGATTGGCCTGGAGCACCTTCAACAGCAGAGGATGATGACCTTGAATTCCTGATCTCCTGCCTCTGCCACCCCAGATCTATGAGTGCTGGGAATGAGCCCAGAGCTTCATTAAAATTAAGCAAACGCTCTACCCACTGAGCTTTATCCAAGAGCCTGTTCTCTTTTTCAGAACACAAAGTATCAATGAGTTCTTCACAAAACAGGGGTAAATGCTGAGGACTGCACTCTGAGAAGCCACATGCAGAAATACTGATGGCATCCCATAAGCCAGGGGTCGGAGTGGTGCACAAGCGAGTGAAGCCACAATGAAGGTGGTGAACTTGGGTGGATACTGGGGGTCCTCCTCCCCTGGGATGCTGGACTTTTTTGGTTGTATTACTTCCCTCACCCCCAGGGTCTTTCTACATAATCTTGGCTGTCCTGGAACTCACTTTCTAGAATAAGCCAGCCTTGAACTCACAGAGATCCTTCTGCCTCGATTCTGCCTCCCAGTGCTGGGATTAAAGGCACCCACTGGGATGCTACTTTAATTCAGTCTTCCAGAGATGAGAGCCTAGTAGCAAAGTGCCTACTTAGCCTGAAGTCCCAGAACATAATTCCTAGTACTGGAAAAGAAACAAAAACATAGCTAAGTGTTTTATCTTCTTTTGGGCCCTTGAAAGGCTTTAAAAGCTGCAAGAGCAGGTAAGTCCCATCCCTTTGAAGGTGGAATAACACTAACAAGCATCATTAGACTCTACTGCTTCCAGAATCCCATAGAAGAACAAGAGAAAGGGGGAAAAAATTAAAGTCTCTTCTATCTTCCACTTCTCCCACTCACGGCCATTAATGTAGAAAACAGCCTGCCATGGTAGTTCACCAGTAGCCCAGTAGGGTGGGGTTAGCCAGACCCTAGGAAAGCTTTGGACTTGCAGGCCTTGAAAAAAATCCACACCCACTGGAGTGGAGGAATGGTCCATTGGAACCCTGAGAACTCTTGCTGTGTGCAGCCCAGATGGCACCAGTGCTCTGGGACTCCACAGCCGCTCCGGTTTGGGCTGCAAAGCTCACGGAAGCCTGGCCCGAGGCCCCACCACACGGTGTGGTTCTAATTCCCCTTAATCCTCCGAAGCCTTGTCTCTGGAACTGCTGTATTGGGTGCTCTGGTACGAGGGACCACATGAGCTGTGTTGGCCCCTTTCCCTGACTTTCTTTAAATATATTTAAAAAAAAATGTGACTTGGAGATAAAAGCAAGAATGCCAAAAGCAGAGAATGCTTTCTTGTGTTCATTACTGCCCTGGGGAGCACCCCACACAAGAAACTGCTCAGAGCTGCAGCCAAGAAGAGATCTGCTTTTCCAATAAGCACTTCAAACAGCAGAGCATGTTTTTGGCTCAAGTCAGTACCTGGGAAGCCAACAGTTAATAGGGCTGGGCACTGAGGCAGGGCTCCCTGCCACTGGGGAAAAATCTGAGCTGCTGTTCACAGCGGCTTTCACTGAAACTGAGTTCCAAGACACTTGTCTGTCTCTCCCAGAAAAGCAAGCGACACAGTCCCTGGGACCTGGCTGAACAGAGGTTCCAAGAGTCAAGGTTTCTGTTTTCCTGTTAATCGCTCCCCATACCGTATTTCTTCAGTATTTTTTCATGTTGGGTTGCTTTGCCATAAGGTTCCAGCCATGATTCAAATTATTTTATTGGGTTGGAATTTTGTTGATCCTGGCATGAGGCACGCTGAAAGAAGCCAATGCTAATGTAATGAGGGCTGGTGATGGTGGTAGCAACGTGGACGGCTGGGTGGGTAGACCCACAGACTGGCTGGTGGCCACAGCACAGTGAGGGCCCAGACTTAGAAGGTGAGAAGCCTTAAAACAAATGACTCGCTGAGTGTGCTGTGGTTCCTGGGCTGGAGCCCAGACCTAAGCCTCACTCTCTCTATGATACCAGCTTGCCGCTCTGATAACCTGATCAGACCTCCACCTGCAGCTGCATCCTTCCGTGTCCCCACGTGGACCTTTGCAGACTTGTCACTGCCATGAGAAATATGTGCCTGTCTGGGTGACTACTCAGTAGCTAGTTATCACATCACAGCAAGAAGTGCATAGCCACCTTGGAGTTCAACTTCCCCCAAGATGGGACCCCTCAAGTCACACCTGGGCACACATGCTTCCTGAGCTGAGTGGCACGTTCTTCTCATGGATAGGAATCAACATGAGCAGGGAGGACTGCCAAGCACCCTGTGTAAAGAACTTTGGAGATGCAGGTTTCTGGGCCCTCTCCCCAAGAACCATGAACAAGTTGGAATAGGCACAGGAACCAGCTTCAATAGCCATGGGCTTATTTCTTTGCAGTCTTGTTCAAATGTCATTTGTACAGTAAGAACTGTCCCAACTGCTACATTTAAAATTACAAAAATGCAGATATGTTAATGCATACCTGTAAGCCCTGCACTGGGGAGACTGAGGCAGGGGGATCCAAAGGTTGAGATGAACAGGCATTACATGCACACTGTTTTAAAAAATTAATAATGCATGTGTAGATGCACACATAAATACACACATACATTTATAAGCAACATGCTTCCTCATTAACCCCATACCTAATGTTCTTTATCTTTCAAATTAATGTTACTTTCCACTATGCTATGCAATTAACCTATTTTCAGTACTAGTTACTTGTCCCCCAGTCTACATAGACAGTCCATGAGGGAAGGGGTGACCTGCCTTGGCCACTGCTAAATCCCATGAGCCTGAAGCAGGGCCTGCCTCGTCCGTGATTTGTTTCAAACAACCTCCTGAACGACGAAGTGACACTATTACAAGTGGCCAGAGAGAGGCGCACTGCCAGAAACCCTGGTCCAGGAAGTGAGCTTAGCGAACTAGGCACCAGTGAGCCAAGAGTCTGGATCTCTGCTGCACTCAGAGCTCTTTCTCCGAGGAAACAGATATACTAGGTCAGCTACCTAGTTCCTCTGCCTCCACAGCATGAGGCAAAGACCTGCAGGCATGGCTGAGGCCTACAGTTTATAGATTTTTCAGCTCCCTGTCAGGCTTGCCTGCTACTAACTGAGCACTTTTCCCCAAACTTCTCAGAGAGTAGGTCCCATGGACTCCTGCCACCTCCACCTAGAAGAACATAGACTATGGGGGAGTTGACTGAAATGGAGTCATAATTTCCTGGCAGGGTGTCTGGAATAGGTGAAGCTACAGTCTCCTTTCTCTGAGCTTTAAAAAAAAAAAAAAATGATTTGGGAACTGGAAGACACAACTGAAAATCTCTACATGGCCTCAACAGGACATGGTACACGCTCACAAAAGGAAAAGAGAGGTGTCAGTGCGCCCATCAACAGGGCCAAGTGAGAGTGGGAACCTGGCTCAGTGTCCAGAGCCTGCAACCAAGCTCCAACTGTGCTAATTGTCCCATGACCTTGAGCCCACACCTCTCCTAACCCCCCTCAGTTACCAACAAAACCCAACACAGAGCTCCATCCTCCTGGGCTGATGTCTCATAGCCAGGATTTCCAGTTGGACTTTGGCCAAACTTGCCCCAACTGGTGGCTGCCCGGTTTTTCCTGGCTAGCCTCACCTGAGAGCCTTCATTTGAAGGTTCATGTTAGAGGGACCAGAATTTATTCTGGCATCGATTCCCTGATCCCTTGACCCTGTAGTCATCCCCACACACACAAAGGCTGACAAACCACCATCCCCACCCCCACCCAGCCCTTAGGCCAGTTTTCTGCGGGAAGCCCAAGCCCAGTCTGTTACCTAGGCTGGTCTCTGCCATGACATTGCTCCTTTGGATTCTAGGAAGGACAGCTCTTCTTCCAATTACACCACTTCCCTCTGGACCCCAGCCACCACTCCCTCACTGCTGGGAAGTGTCCACTAGCCCTAGGGAGAGCTTTGAACAATTCTGTAGAAAAGGATTCTGCCAGGAATCAACTATGTGACTCTGGGGAGTTCCATCACATCTCTTTGGCCTCAGTTTCCCCCGAATTGGACTGGCTCCCTGTTAGCTGCCTGGGAATGAGGACCTGGCTCCCAGCAGGTGGGGTGGGCTCCATAGGAGGAAAACAGGCCCTGGAAATGAGGGCAGAGGCACACAGCCCCTTCAATTGCCAGTCCTTTTCTGCCCCCTTAGAAGTAGTTTGTGAGGAAGTCGGCAGGGCAGGGTAGCAGGCGTTTTCCAGACCAGGAGTGGGCAATCTTCTTTCACCCACATGGCTTGTCTCGAGATGAGACCTCACACCAGGGAAGGCAGGATATCAAACAGATGGGGAGGTGGAGGGATGAGGTCTAAAAAGGAGTATTTATATAAAGGTCACTATCACTGCCTGCTGGGAAGACACTCCTCCCCCCCCCCCCCCCAGATGATGTCTCCAGCCAGCTAAGGAGCTAAACAAGGGACCCTCCTTTCCAGGATAAAACCCATCCCTAAAAATAGTCTTTACAAAAAAAGAAAGAAAAGAAAAGAAAAAGAAAATCAAAACCCTCTGCTCCCCACCCTCAAAAGTCCCTAACAAAGGGCCCTACAGAGGCAAAGTCAGTGTATGAAAACCTTTATTTAGACCTCTACAGCTCGGCTAAGGGCAGAAGGAAGAGAGAGAAACGATAAAGAGAAAAGCGGGAGCTGGGAACCTAGCTAGAGCATCCAATGGGACAGGGAGTCCAGCAGAGCGAGGTTGGGACCCGCACCAAGTGTCAGGGCGCAGTTCCAGAGGTGAGGCTGAGTCCTGGAGCGGGCAGAGTGCAAAACTGATAGAGTGAAGCAACCTGTGCGGGGCCTCTGCAGGCGCTCCCCTCTGCACCAGCACATCACTAACGTCCAGCGCAGCTAGGCAGCCGCCATCCTTAACTAGGTGCAGATGCAGGCTCAGGGCAGGCCTCGGCCAGGAGCTGCTCCGGGAGGCGCGCGCCCCAGGCACAACCACCGCCTCCGCAGCAGGGTCCAGCAGCTGCCTGGAGCCCGGAGCCTCCCCGCAGCACCACAGCGCCCCCTCATGGCCGTCTCAGGCCGAGCGCCTTCAGAGAAGCGCGGAATCGTGGCCAGAAACCTGGAAACCTGCTACTTCAGTACATCCCATGCACTTTCTGATTACCTAGAGAGCGTTTTAAAATCCTGACCAGCCTCGCTGGCATCCTGTGCTCATTAAATGTGAATATGGGAGTTCAAAAACTCTTTGTAGGAGATTCAAGTTCAGGAGCAGCTGTCCTGGAGCAGTAGTTCTGAACTTGAACTGCTTTGGAACAACCCGGGATGGGGACGGGGGGTGGGGGGGGGGCGGGTACAGACAGCAGGAGGCACGGATTGCTGGGCAACTCTCCGGAGTTTCTGATGCCATAGGTCTGTGGTTGGGTCTTGTGAATCAGCTTTTCACTCCCCAGGATTACAGATGGGGCTGGCAGAGACTGAGCACTGGCTCAGAACTTGCTAGAAATTCAGACTCTGAGACCACCTTCCAGCTGCTTACTCACGATCTGTTTTGACACACACAAGTGAGCCCTCTGACGTCGTGGCTGAGAAGCGCCATCCTAAACATTGTTTGGTCAGAGTCCACACACCAGGCTGTCAGGAGTGCTTTCTACTTTTCCCAAGAGTACTGGATCAGACAGGAAAGGACTCCCCAGATTCTTGGATCCAATTATCTTGCAAGTTGGATGAAAGAAAGCAAAAACCTAGAGGATAGAAGGTTCCAGGGTGACCTGACATTCCCTATGAGCTCTGATCTGTCTCCACCACTCAGATAGCAAATTGTCAGGGGCTGCCGCTGCCTTGGCCCTGCTCTTCTTCAGAGGAGGGAATAAGGAAGCAAGCTGAGACAAAGGAAAATGGCAGGAGATTGGGAGATGGACAGGTGTGTAAGATGTCTCAGGGCAGCAGGTTGGGAAGGCCTGTCAGCTTCTGATCCCCCCTGCCTCGACTCACAGCCATCACCTGCTCATGATTGTTCTTCTGAATCCTCAGGGATGGGTGGAAAGCCTATCTTATGAACAGAAACAATCAGTAGCACTGAGCATCCTGTCCCCAAAGGGGCCTGAGTGGCCAGCTCTGGCTGCAGCATATGCTAGGTTTTCATCTTTTTGGTTGTTGTTGCCCAGCTATTTGGCTGGTCAGTGACCAGTGAGGTTGTTTAGGACCATGGTGACAGCAAGTAGAGGCTCAAAGAGCAACGGTAAGAACTTATGATGGCCATTGTTCTTGTGAATAGTCTCAGGGGTACACAGAGACATACATTATAGTCCTATTTTGACCATCATTTAAAGTCCATGTGAGAAGCTAAACAAATACACAAGAAATAACTTTACAAGTCTGGAGAGTTTAGTGTCCACAAAGGAGCAGGTGGGTACTTGAGAGATATTTGCATAGTCCAGGGACACCAGAGCAGGCTTGCTGGGGGTGTGATCGCTATTATAGGAAGTGCAAAGTGGATGTTGGATGGAAACGACACATCACATTACTGTTCTACTGTTTTGAAGAGACACCATGACCAAGGCAACTCTTATAAAAGCAAACATTCAATTTGAGATTTGCTTTAGAGGGTTAGTCTGTGAACATCATGGTGGGGATCAGATGGACATGGCTATGGTGCAGTGTCTAAGAACTTTACAGCAGGCAGAGGGAGAGAGAATGAGCTTGGTGCTGGCTTTTGAAACCTCAAAGTCAGTGACTCCAGCAAGGCCACACCTCCCCCAACAAGGCCACACCCACTCCATGTCCACACCTCCCAATCCTTCCCAAACAGTTCTACAGCCTAGTGACTGTATTCAGGTATATGAGCATGTGGGGACCATTCTCACTGAAATCCCCATACAGCCCTAGTAACTTCTCTATCCTGACAGCAAAGGGCCAGGAGTGAGGGAGCTTCACTTCAGGGCTGATTAAAGAGGATGTGTGCCTGAAGGGAGAGCTCATACCAAGATGGCCAAGGCTGAGGAAAGAAGGCTCTGGAGAGACAGCCTTGAAGTAAAAGTTATTGCACACAAGGCTTCCTCAGGATCCAACAGAAAGCCATTTACATCCCAATGTCAGTTGTGAAGGTGATGGAAGCCTCAGGAAGACTGAGTCTTTCCAGTAGACTAAGCTTTGACTATAGAAATGAGGACATGACCACTCCATGATATGGTTGAGGGGGACGTTTTTATTGTAGATTTGAGGGAGAGTTCAGTGGAGACCTCTGGAAGAGCCCAGATCAGAGAGACAAAGGAGTATACTGAACATGGCCAAGACTGGACTGGGCTATGGGGAGGGAGGTACAGGAGAGAGAGAGAGAGAGAGAGAGAGAGAGAGAGAGAGAGAGAGAGAGAGAGAGAGAGAGCAAAGGAGCCTGAGAGAGAAGACAAAGAGAGAGTAAGAACAGAGAGAACCAAGAACTGGGGAAATAGCAGATTACCTAAGAATGAGAAGTGGGGGTGGAAAACTGGTGGTCAGCGAGGTTTAGGGCAGGGAACAGGGTGAGAAGAGCTGAGCCACAGATTCTGAGTGAGTCTGGGCCAGCATCCTCTTGGATATGCTAATAAGTACCATAGTTAGCTATTTGTTCTGAGTTTCTTGGGGAGCTGACATGTGGGATCTGTGAGTAAAGTATCCCTCATGGTCTTTGCCCAGTTATAAAAATTCTATATTATATATATTAATTTCCATATTTCTTCTCCAAAGCTCTGAACAAATAATCATTTTTTCAGATTTTTTAAGGTATATGTATTTTTTTCTATGTGTGTATTTGCATCGCATGCATACTTATTACCTGCAGAAGCCGAAAGGCATCAGATTCCCTGGACCTGGATTTACAGACAGTTCTGAACCAGGAACTGAACCCAGGTCCTCTGCAAGTGCTCTTAACTACTAAGTCATTGCACCAGCTCCCGCATGATGGATTTTTCACATCAAGTCAAAATGGAGTGACTATTTGTTTTCTTGTGGGCCTTGCTCTTTTGTGTTCCTAGCTACATTGCCCTGTTATCAGCTTTGCAGAAAACAAAGACACTCAAGTTAAACATTAACCAGAACTGGCTGAGAATGTGACAAAATGCACAGCCCCAGCTTAGGAGAGCAGAGCCCCTAACCCAGTTAACTGTTCAAACAGGAAGAAACCCTGTGACAGGCCACATCTCTAAGGAACTGGGGGCCAGAGGATTCCAAGAAACACTTTTCATTGCGGTCAATAAATATTTACTGAATTCTTGTGCGAGGCTGGCCATACCAGGGCTCAAGGAGGGTTCAGGCAGGGAAACTCCAACTGCATGTAAGAACAGCTCTCGGGGAGGTAGGAAGGGGGGTCTGATGGCATCAGTGGGCAATCCAGAAGGAGAAGGGGTGGTGGAAGTCCAGGTAAAGAGGCCAGCATCAACAGAAGTACAGAGGGCAAGTGTTTAGTAAATGGCCAGTGTAGTGACAGGATTTGGGGTGCACAGTGTAAGGGGGGAATCTGAACAATAGTGCAGCATTGGAGAGTTCTCTAGACCAGCAGAATTCATAGTATGACGCTCTCTCTTTCCATATACCCATTACACACACACACACATTTATAAAGGAGATTTATTTAAATGACTCATAAACTATGGTCCAACTTATTCAATGGTTCTCAAGCTGTAAATCATGACTTTGGGGATCCAACAGCCTTTCTACAGGGGTTGCCTAAGATCATCTGCATATCAAATATTTACATTGTGACTTATAACAGTAGTAAAATTACAGATATGAAATAGCAATGAAAATACCATGTCACCACAACATGAGGAACTGTATTAAAGGGTCACGGCATTAGGAAGGTTGGAACCCACTGAGCTAGTCCAACAATGGCCATCTACCAACCAAAGATTCAAGAATTCAGTATGTGTTCAGTCCACGAGGCTGGAGTCTCAGCTGGTCTTCAGTAAATGCTGGAGTCATGAAGAAGTCAGCTTTAATGCCAATGAAGGAAAGGATGTATCAGTGAAAACAGACAGGCAAAGAGAGAGAAAGCTTCCTTCTTCCATGTCCTTTATATAGACTTCCAACAGAAGGTGCTGTGGAACAATCTTTGTATGCTGTAAATCTGCATTGCTCTCATTATTAATAAAAAAAAAAAAAAAAAAAGAAACTGGTTGATAGCTGGGCAGGAAGAGACTGGGTGAGACAGCCTGAAACAGAGGGAATTCTGGGAGGAAGAAAGACAGAATCAGAGACGTCACCAGCCAGACACAGAGTGAGCAGGAGATGAACACATCATGCTACCATGTGGCAGAGTGTAAATAAAGAATATGGGTTAATTTAAGTTAGCTAGTAATAAGCCTGAGCTATTGGCTGAGCATTTATAATTCATATTTAGTCTCTGAGTCTATTATTTGGGACCAAACGGTTAGGACAGAAAACATCCATTTATAAGAAGGTGTGACCCCAATTAGAGGTGTGTCTTTCTGCCTCAAATATCCAAATTTGAAGTGGATCTTTCCTCTTCCAGTAATTAAGCAAGTCAGGCAGTGGTGGCACATGCCTTTAATCCAGGCACTTGGTAGGCAGAGGCAGGCTGATCTCTGAGTTCCAGGCCAGCCTGGTCTATAAAGTGAGTTCCAGGACAGCCAGGGCTACCAAGGCTACACAGAGAAACCCTGTCTCAAGGAAGAAAAAAGAAGATTAAGTAAAAATCCCTCACAGATGTGCTCAGCCATTTTTGAGTTTTAGTTGATTCCAGATGTAGTCAAGTGGACAGCAGAGAACAGCTGTCACGAGACCACATAGGGAAGGCTAGCTCAGAAACAGGCTACGTTTACAAGTTAGAGTCTCATCTAAGTCATGAACTGATCAGATAGATGCCTTAGAATGACCCCGGGACAGCGGTAGGGAGAGCAGCCCACCAGGGAGGCTTCTAGGCTGTCCTGGATGGCAGTAACAAGGGTGAGGCCATAGTGAGGAGAGGTGGGATGGCTGTCTTCTGACTTACTGGGCAGCAGGAGGTGACACTGTGCTATATGCTGGTTAGGTTTTATCAACCTGACCTAAGCTGGGAAATCACCTGGGAAAAGGGAGTGGACAGACTGCCTCTATCAGATTGGCCTGTGAGTGTGTCTAGGGGGCATTTTCTTGATCAATGATTGATGCAGGAGAGCCCAGCCCACTGTGGGTGGTGTCTTCCCTAGGCAGGTGGTTCTGGGTTTAAAAAGAAAACAAGCTGAGGTGTTGGAGAGATGGCTCAGCAGTTAAGAGTTAAGGGACTCTGGCAGACATTGCCCTTCCCCCACCCCATCCCCTCCGCATTGTTAAAAATCATCAGATTACATTCTAGAGCTAGCCACCAAGGCCTATTCCCTTCTTTGGCCACTTCCTCCTCCTGAAGCTGACGACCTAGGTCCAGCAATTAAAAACTTTCTTTGGCTTCTCTAATAAACATGATCAATTAAAATTGATCACCTCATCCTAACACGGTTTTCCCCTTTTACCTTTATAAGCCGCCATTTCCTATGAGTCACACCTGCCTCTTCTGTATCCAGAGGCAGTCTTTTGTCCTCTGGGACAGTCCCCCCCCCCCCGTTCCCTCCCCTTCTCCTCATCCCCATCTCCTGTCTTTTGTCTCTTATCCCCTGCCCTCTGCCCCTCTGGGGCAAATAAACCTCCTTTGTGCTGAGAACTTGGTCTTGGGGTGTCTAGAGCTGAGTCCGAGGTTCCCTACAAAGAGCACTTGTTGCTCTTATAGAGAAACTGGGTTCCTTTTTCAGCACCCACATGGCAGCTCACATCTGTCTGTAACTAGAGTTCCAGGGGACTGGACACCTCTTCTCACCTCCACCAAATAAACCTATTCCTCTCCCGTGCCACTTCTGATCAACATTTTATCACAGGACAGAAACCAAAGGAAAGACAGACCCCACCACTGTTACCCTCCAACAGGAGCCATTTCCCAGAAGTCATTATATCAGCCACAGCCCGGCAAGCAGGAGCCAAGCTGGCATTTCAAACAGAGGGACAGCAGAATGCTGAGGTGGCTTAGCAGCAGGTGGAAGGCGCTGATGGACGCCATCTGCAGAAGCAGCAGTCCAAAATGGCAGCAAATGACCACAGTGGAAACCACATGGGTTCTGTGGGTAGGCCCGAGGGTAGGTCCTTCTGGACGGTTCTGAGTCACCCAGTCCTAGAACTGAGTCTTCTGGGGAGATAGCACAAAGTGGTGTCAAGCGGCTCAGTGACATGCCAGGGCTCAGGACTGGGAGAGAGGACGTAACTGTCCTAGTAGTGTCCCACCCTTTAGCTATTAGACTATTAGGACAATGGATCCCAAGGAACCATGATTTCCTGGGAGTGTCATGCTTGGGGAGGAGATTGCACCCAGTTCGGACAACTTTTCAGATCATCTTTTGTGAGAGATTGGAGCTGAAACAATGATGCATAGGACCACGTCGGCCAGCTCTGCTTAGCCATGCATACCTCTTGTTTTCTATCAAACCCAAACCAGAGGTACATACCTCAAAGATGGATCTGGACTTCTAGTCCCTTCCTGTGTCCCTCCCACTCCCCAACCCCATGTAGCCACATTGATCAATCTCTTTTCTCTGCTTTGCTTCATTCCAGGGCACAACTCCACGGACTCAGGTCTGGGTCTCTACCTGGTCTCTACCTCCTACAAAAGTGAAAACACCATCTCCCAGAACCATTATATCATGAATCTACCAGGAGATGAGGTCTGAGTCTTCAGGATCTAAGCATTTCCCCAAGCCACTGTCTTAGCTCATGAGCTTCCTGAGGATGCTCCCGCAGATGCACAGACAGGAAGAGACCCTTTAGATCACTTTAGCAGAGGTCCCCCAAACAGTGTGAAAATCTAAGAGCACATTTCCTTTAGTTCTCAGAGACGCTGGCAGCCAGGCCAGGAACATTTCCAGGTTAGCTTCCCAGCCCTGCAGCTGCATCCCCACTGCTGCCCTGCTGTGCACATTCCCCACCTCAGGAAACTGCCTGTGTCTGCCCCCTCCCTCTTTCTTCAGCATCCTGGCCTGTGTGGATGCTGCCCTGCCCCCAAGAATCATTTTCTTCCCTCTTCTCACATCTCATTTCTTCCGTCTTCAAGTCTCTCTGGATGCCTCTACCCCATTTTCCTAACAGAGCGGGCTATATGTTCCAAATTAGCCCTTCCCATTTGCTTCACCCAGCTTGCAGGATGTTTCCGATCCACAGGACACAGAGTCTGTGTCCCTTCCATGGGGTCTGGATGGGATTGTGATGTCCTGACTGGTGATGACAGCAGAAGCCCTGCCTGTGACTGCTGAAGCTGAGCTCAGAAGGGCAACATCCCTCTCTGCCTCTCACCATGGGGATGCTAGAGAGAGGTCTGGTTATAGGGAGAGGCTGTACCCGATGGCACAGACAGATGTTCCAGTGTCTTCTCTGAACCCTGACCCACAATGACTCAAAAACCTCACTGAACACTGCTATTTTAAACCCTGGCATCTGAAGGCAATTTGTCACTCAGCAATGGACAGAAACACTTCTCCAGGGATCCTGGCCTCCTGCTCTCTGTCAGTATTTTTCTCACTAAGTGGTAACAGTGGCTGTCCTTCCTGCTGTATTTTGGTCACATAAGGACTGAGGTCATTGATTCAGCTGCCTTCCCTGGCCAGACACATTCCACAGAGGTTTGGCTGGTGGGTCCAGGAAGAAAGAGAGAATCTGGTATGTCAAAGGTGAGCTCTCTGATGACAGAACCCTGAACTATATCTCTGGCCATCTAAGACAGATGCTTTAAAGCAAATGTGGCATTGATGAGGCTGTATCCTCCAGATCAATAAGGTGTTACATATCACAGCTGTGTCTTCTGGGCCATGTAGAGGTTTGTTTGTCTCCTATGGAAACATCTGTCCAAGTACAAGCCTACACTGTACCTCAAGGGCCCCCTAAGCAGATATTTGCAGCCACAGCCACCTCCCAGGAGCACTGTGGTTTCCAGCTCTCCTGTGTCATGTCCTTTGATTGGCACCCTTTCCACTCACATGATGGAAACCTGCTACCAATAAAGGAAGTGTCTAACCGGAGAGCCTCACCTAGTCTTCTGACTCCAAATCCTGGCCCTCACACACACCAGCACAGTGGGGATGGCTGCTATAGCCATGGATCCCACTAATATATGCTTGGGACTGAGTGACCATGTAGGCATTCCCTATCTCTTAGCACCTGGAAAATTACACATCCTCTGGGTTAACTAAGCACAGGAAATGTACATGCTGCCATATTGGACTGGATTCCACTAGTACAGCAATTTTCAACCTTCCTAATGCTGTGATACTTTAATGCAATTTCTCATGTCCTGGTGACTCCCCCAACCATAAAATTAGTTTATTGCTACTTCATAACTTTAATTTAGCTGCTGTTGTGAATTGTAATGTAAATCTTTGCTATGCAGGGTATCTGATATGTGACCACCCCAACGGGATCATGATCCACATGTTAAGAACCAGTGCATTAGTAAACCTGCTGCCCAAAGAAACACATAAAAACATACTGTCTCACACACATACACAGACATACATACACTCACACACACATGCATATACACACAGAGATACACATACATACACATGTATTCAAATATACATGTATACACAAACACACACATAAATTCACAGGCACACATACATCACACACACACACATACATTCTCTTATACATACATACAAACACACACATATAGACACACTCCTATATACATACTTACATACTCTTTTTTGCAGGGGTAGGGAGGGGTGGACGGGGTTAAGTCAGGGTTTCACTATCACCTGTCCTGGAATTTACTCTGTAGACCAGGCTGACATTAACATACAAGATTCACCTGTCTCTGCCTCCCGAGTACTGAGATTAAAACCATGCACCATCACCGCCCAGCCAAATACTTACATACTCTTACATACACAATAAAGTCCAGCCAAGACAGCAAAGACTCTTTGATACCTTTTCTCCAAACCAGCTTCAAATATCTGCTTGGGTTACTTACTACTTAGGTTAAACGTGCTTCTTTCTCTTGAATAAGAATCAAGTTATCTATGCTCTGTCTATCTCACAAATGTTGGCTATATAAACATTTAAGAGTGTGTGAGCACATGTATGTACTTTAATCTCTGGATAATGAGCTCATAAGGGTCAGAGCATGTTCTGCCTTCTTCATACCTCCATCTTGTGTGTGTCTTAGCATCACCCCAGCTAAGGGCGGGGCAGGAAGGCCACAGGCTGTGCATTCACCAGTCATCAGTCAATGGTAAGCTGTCAGTGGGTGATGGATGCCCAGGCTGGGCTATAAATAAGAGCAGTGGAACTCCAGCAGGCCTTAGGCTCCCCCAGGATGCACGCCCCTTCCATCAATCTCTTGGAATGACTGCTTGGCACTCTGGCTTCCGCCTGACCTGGCTCCAGCAGGCCCCAAGCATTCTTTAGGAGGCAGCATACCCCTCCCTCCCAGATCCAGAACAGGGAAACTGGGAATACAGACAAGGCTTGGTGCTTCACCAGCAAACTTCCTGAATGTCAGAGACAAGTGGGACATTTTTCATCAACACAAACATCGTCCCTCCCAAGCCAAGCATCTTAAAGCAGAGCTGCATTTACTCTGCTGTACTGATCAGGGTTGATGCTGAGTCACACTGGTCCCACATAACAGCTGCTTCCCTGGGCCACATGAAAAAGTTACTCTTTGTGGTCCTTTCAGTGTGGGTGGGCATAAGCCGAAGCATGAAAACTCAACTGTTTACACTCTTGTTCTAGATTCAGTTATGGCAGTTACTTTAAAAAAAATAATTACTTTTAATTGTGTCTGTATGTCTGGGTATGTGCACATGAGTGCAGGTGCCCATGAGGCCAGAGAGTTACGGGTGTTTGTGAGTCACCTGATACGGATACTGGAACTCAAGCTTGGGTATTCTAGAAGGGCAGTATGTACTCTTAACCACTGAGCCTTCTCCAGCCCCAACGCCTAAATGTCCACCTAAAATAATGACCTGCCCCTTCTTACACATAGACTCTCTCTGAGACTAACTCCAAATACTCATGTATTAGAAGTTTGGTCCTTAGCTGGTGACACTATTACTGATAGGTGATTGGATTTTTTTTAGATTTATTTATTTATGATGTGAGTGTTCTGCCTGCATGACAGAATAGGTCACCAAATATCATTATAGATGTGAGTGCTGGGACTTGAACTCAGGACCTCTGGAAGAGCATCTGGGTCATCTCTCTAGCCCCCAGATTTTTAAAAAAGGTTTATTCATTTATTTTATGTATATGAGTGTTCTATGTGCATGTAAACCTGCATACCAGAAGAGGGCATCAGACTCCATTATAGATGGTTGTGAGCCACCATGTGGGTGCCAGGAATTGAACTCAGGACCTCTGGAAGAACAGCTAGTGCTCTTAACCACTGAACCATCTCTCCAGCCCAGTGACTGGATCTTGAAGTCTCTCATAATCGGTGGATTAATCCATTGATGGATTCATCATGTCATGACATCATTGAGAAGGGACAGAATCAGGAGGTGGAGGTTATCTAGAAGAAGTGGGTGGTCAGAAGCATGGCTTTGAAGGCTACGGCTTATGTCTGACATTACCCGGTTCTTGCTCTGTTACCTTGAAGGCCATGTGAGCAGACACATCTTTCTTTCACCACATCTCTCATTATGTTCTCTCTTTGCCTCAGGACCAGAGACATGAAGCCAAGTGGTGATGCCTCAGAAACAATGAACCAGAGCCTGGCTTCCTTTACACTGTCCAGGTGCTTGTCACAGAGAAGAAGAGCATCTTACACACACATCAACAGCCCTGAAAAAGAATTTCAATCCTCCATTTCCAGGTAAAGAATGAGGGATGCTCAGCTAACTGCCAGCTGGGATGCTCGCTCAGCACCTGTATCCAGAGTGTATTGACCAGAGTCACGAGGAGAGAGAAAAATTGGCTCCCATGGAGCCAACTAGGGACCCAAAGAGGCAGTGACTTCCTTAAGGCCATGGATCAGATGGAAATCCCAGGTTGCCCAAATCAGAACACTTGGTATCTGAAAGTGGTCTTTCAGGTGGGTAGAAGTCACCTGGAGATCACACACAGTGACACAATGTTCTAACCCCAGTGCCCAGCATGAAGGGACCACTGTGTAGGACATTGTCCACTAGACACTTTCTGTGCTCCATCAGGTCAGAGACCCCTTCCTGGTTTTCATGACCTACTGGCCTCCTGTAACCAGAAGGGCCAGCCTCTAGTGCCTGGCAGATTGTCAAGTCAGCTCTTTTGCCCGAGTGAAGCAAACAGTGACAGATAGTTTGCATTTCAGAGGTACCCTGATCCCAATAGAGGTCCCCCAACTACACCCTGTCCTCTTTTCCCTCCTCAGTTCCAAATTCCTCTGAGAGCATTTATTCTGCTTTGTTGGACTGTGAGTGTGAGCCCGGGCTTTCTGCACGCCAGGCCAAGTACTCCATCGCTGAACAGAACCCCTGACTCCCTTTTGTTTATTTTAAGGCAATGTCTCACAAGGTTTGTCAAGGTGGACTCACTCTGTAGTCCAAGCTGGCCTTGAACCTCTGATCTGGCCTCAGTCTCCTCGGTAACTGGGATTAGAGGCCTGTGATACTGGGCCTAGCTATTCCTTCCTTTAATGCATTACTGCACCTGTATCATCTCTTCAGCATTTGACTACAGCATCTGACCTAAGACACCAATAGTTTGTGAAATGGTAAGTGCTCTTAGCACTTCCAAAGTAGAGAAAGAGGAAAATGAAAATGTCTTGAGTGAACAGCTCTGGACCAAGCAGGATGGATGGGAAATACTGTGCTTTAGCTCCCAGAAGCTGAAACCAGGAGTCTCCATTTCATTCAGGCTTCAGTCAGTCATTCCAAACAATGAAACATTTGTTTCATTGCTGGTAGGGATCTCTGCTGATGACCAGGCACACTAGAATGCCGGGTCTGCCCCACCCACCAGGTGATACAGCACTTAGCACTTACTTTTTTGTGTGGGTACAGTTTGCCACTCAGGCTGCCAGCCCACGCCACTGGGGCTGGTCCTGTACACTTGGTCTGACTCTTCTGTGAAAATGTGGGCATTAGGAGCTGCAGGTCAGTGTTGGGGTTGATGCTCACCTTTTTCCAGAGAAGGCTGCTCCTGGAAGCATTCTTGATGCCTTTTAGGCTATGTGGCAGTCTTTAGCATAATAAGAAGTTTCTGGCCTGTCCGTCCTGTGGTCTAGACCCGCAGACCCACAGTCCCACAAAAACACACAGATGTTTATATAAATTTCATGCTGATTGGCCTATGGCTCAGACATACTGCTAGCTCTTTCATTTTTTTTTCAAGTGATTCTATTTTTTTAAATTTATTTTTATAGAATAAAGTCTCATTTTTTATCCATGTATTTCCTTGTTCCAACTCCCTTTCCCCTTCCGATCCCTCTTGGTCAGCCTTCAACCTCCCTCCTCCCCAGCCCCAACCCCTCCCTAGAAAGGGCAGGAGGTCTCAAGGTAGATTAGCTCAGTATCCACTCCAGGCAAATCCAATTTCCTCATCCTAATATCAAGACTGGGTTAGGTGTTCCTCTAGAGGGAATGGGCTCCGAGGTGCCAGTCCATGTACAGAAACACAGTCTGAACCCTCCCCTTGAGGCTCCACATATTGCTCATGTCAGTGGACAGTTGCTTATCCTTGGAGGGCCTAGTTCCTTTTCCAGATGTTTCCCAGGTGGCTGTTCTTGATTCATTGAGCTCCCCAGAGCTCCAGCCAGCCATCCCTGTGAGAATTTTCCTTAGCTCTTTCATCTTAACTCAATCTATTCCCATTAATCTGTTTAGCCATGTGGCTTGGTACCTTTTCTCAGAGCAGCATGGTTGTCTTCTTTCCTCTGTGTCTCTGGTGGCATCTCTCTCTACTTTTCCTGTTCTCAGAATTTACTCAGTCTGGTAGCCCTGCCCACACTTCCTGTCTGCCTTTGACTAGTCAGCACTTACATTAAACCAGTAGACAGTACAATTATTTACAATGTAACAGAACAAAGTCCCCCTACACTTTAGGATGCATCTTCCGGGAGATTACTTCCTCCAATCTAGCCTGGTATTTGTGTATTGTCTGGAACTCTGCTTCTTGGGGAATGCCATCTCAGGAAGCATGCTAGGGATGCGGGTTTTCCAAGGAGAATCAATGCAATGTGCACTGCACTCACAGTGTGAACTCTCTACATGTGGTGGGGTGGGATGTCCTGCCTTTGCACTCTGTAGCTGATTTTGTCACTTTCCATGTCAGCAAATCTTCCTGAGCAAGATTCCCACATGCCCTCCAGTTTGTTTTCTTTGCTTTTAATCTATATAGTTCTGGAAATCATGTGAGCAAACCTACTGACCAGGGTCTAACACAAAGTCTATAGAATCGTCCCCTGAGCAAATGCAGAAACTTTAAACTAGGTGCTGCAGAACATTCTTCATCTCCGGATAGGAAGTTCCACTTTGGTGCATGGAAGGGTTCATGGTGAGATTTTGTTTACTGAAGTTCTTACATTTCAATAAAATACCAGCTATATCTGAGGGTGAGTTTGAGGTATCTGATGATGCACACATGCCCTTGGGCCTTGCCATTTATTAGGACATGCCAATTTCATAGACCCAATTTTTAAGATGCCAGGAGACTTCACAAGTTTCTTGGTTTCACAGATGTTGAAACGATGTCACACATTAGGAAATGGTGATTCCAGAGTAAACAATAAAATTATTCCAACAACCAATACAAGTCCCTCCATTCAGTGTCTGAGTCTAACCTAAAAATGCTCAATGTCCAAAAGATAGCCCTGTCTCCTCTTAGAGGTGGAGGAGACAGGTGACATGCTGGTTTTAGGTGTGTATCTGGGGGAAAGATATGTGATGGTTGGAGGTTCTGGCAGAGTCAAACCCATCATGTCAGGGAAAGCAGAGTAGAGGGACTTGATCTGTGGCAGCTTCTTGCTCACATGATGTCAGGACAGGGAACAGAGAATACAGATCACAACCAAAAACAGGGTTAACTTTCAAAGGTTCAGTCCTGAAGACTTGCTTCCACCCCACAGCCTGAAGACCAGGTTGGCCTTTAACTCAAAGATCTACCCACCTCTGCCTCCTGTTTGCTGGGGTTAAAGATATGTACCACCACCACTTGACCTGCTTATTTTGTTTTACTTTGTTTTATTTTATTTTATTTTTTAAACTTTATTTGTTTATTTGGTGTTTTGCCTGGAAGTGAAACTACAGACAGTTGTTAGCTGCCGTGTGGGTGCTGGGAATTGAACCCCGGTCCTCTGGAAGAGCAGACGGTGCTCTTAACCACTGAGCCACCTCTCCAGCCCCTTATTTTATTTTATTTAAAGGCTCCTGAACTTTCATACCAGCATCACAAGTATCAAGACACATCTGGGTCTTTTGGGGACACTTCTGATTCGAACCATAATGAAGAAGCTGTGTTTTGTTTCTTGTATGAGAAGTCCCTTCTGGGGCTTGATCCCTTCCTCTGAAACCATCTGACCCTCAAAGTGCAGAGAGAAGGCCTATTCATGCCATAGCTGATGGACACAGCTGGTGAAAATTAAAAAAGTATCCAGGTCCAAGAGTATATACCAGCAGGTATATTCATTGTCACCAATATGGGAGCCCCAGGTGTGGGGAAGGGAAGGATGGTTAGCCATGAAAGCTACCCCCCAAGGGTTGATTGTACAGTAGCATATAGAAGATTTATTATAGGAAATTTGTATGGGTCAGAGGGAGAAGCTAGCTGGGAAGACCTCCCCAGGATGATAGAGGGGACTCTGAGATACAAGGACAGAACTATACACAGTATCTATTGACTCCCACTGGAGAGGGAGCAGAAGTCTAGGCAAAAGATGGTATATTCCACTGTAGCTCCAGGACTCCATTCCAATGTCATGGTCATGAAGGTCCCAAGGTCTTCTGGGCAACAAATGATAGGAGAGCTGGGGTCTGAGGTCATGCTTGTAATGCAAGGCTTGGGCACCGGTGTGCGGTTGAAAGGCAGTAGCATGTGAAGGGGATCATGCAGTGAGATTATGTTATGTTGCTACTGTTTCCTGTCATTGTAAATATTTGTCCCGCCTATGGGTTTAATAAAAGCTGATTGGCTAAAGGCAGACAGGAAGTGTGGGTGGGGCTACCGGGCTAAGAAAACTCAGGAACATCTCAGCGCAGATAGAGACACCAGGCAGAGTGGCCAGAGACAACACAGATGCCAGAAGAGAAGCTGAAATGCTGCTCTAAGGAAAGGTACTGAGCCATATGGCCGAATAAGATAGGTTGAGTTCAGATGAAGAAGCTAACCAGTTATATGATTGGGCCCTAGGCTGATCAGCATAAAAATAATATAAGTCTGTGCGTGATTATTTGAGCCTGAGTGGGCAGTGGGGCTGAGGGTGGATCCAAACCTAAGGCTCAGGCCCTGAAGGTCTGGGCCAGAAATGAATTACAACAGACCATGATGAAAGCTCGGTTATTGCCTGGAGAGAGCCCCAGGGTCGGGGACTTGCTAGCACAATCTGAGTGAATCTAGTGACCCTCTTGGTATTCTTGAGGGTTACTACTCAGGGAAGTTATTGATCAGCAAGGCTGGGGGCAAAATCACTGTTTATTATGGCATACAAAATGGCAATGGGCTGTTGGCATCTACATCCACATAGGAGCTCTTGAAGGTTTCAAGACAAGAAACCAGAGCTGAGAGGCTGGATGGGGGTGTTGCAGGCCCATGGGAACACTTCAGTGCCTCCCTGGGCAAATTCTCAGGTTCTGCAGGAGCAAGCAGGACCCAGCCTTATACATGGGTGCTTTAGCTGGCCTGTAGGCAGGAATTCAGAAGTTTCACAAACTCTCTGAGAATCAAGATTCTCTAAAGTAGAGCTGAGATCTGGTTATGAGAAAGAATATGTTTCACAATGGAAAGGAAGCTGGCAGGGTACAGAGCTGTTCCCACCAGAAGCTCCTCTCAGAGTGTCCGACAGAACTGGTCTGAGAGCATCTCTACAGTGTGCTTGAAGGTTCCAAAGAAGGAGTATGATGGAGATCCCCAAACTTATTATTTACCCTTCAAGAAGTTTCTGGTTGGGGAGGAGTGGACAGGGAACACAATGTTCCTACCATCCTACATGCTCAGTTCAACCAGGTAGAAGAGTTTGTGTAGAATCCTAGGGAGCTATATCATTCTGAGCTATTCTGGGGGTGGGGTTGGGGGTTTCTATTTAGGAAAAGCTCTAAAAGGCTTCTATTTCTTCCTTCCTTTCTTCTTTCCCTCCTTCCTTCATTTCTGTCTGCCTTTTAGAGGCATTTTAAAGCTTCTTTCGTGTGCAGATACACACTTGCCATGTCATGAGCGTGGAGAACAGAGGGCAAGTTGGAGGAGTCAGTTCGTGCCCTCTGCCTTGTGGAAGCGGATTCTCTCTGGTTTCCGCCACTTCACAGGCTCTGGCTAGATGGCTCTCTGCCATCTTTCTCACTGTACGGGTACTGGACTGCACTTGTGTGTCACCATCTGGCTTTTTCATGAGTTCTGAAGATCAAACTTAGAGACCTTTTCCTGCTGAAAGACTTTCTGGAGGCAGACAGAGGTAATGCTCTCTCTCAGCCAAATGCACAAATGCCATGTGGAATCCTGGTCCCTTGGGCAAGACAGAAACGTCTGGATTAGTCAAGACCAGTTCTCCTACTCACAAAAACATGAAACAAAAGCCCTCGGCCCATTCTCTCACTCTGCAGACTATTTTATCTCGGCTGGCAAGTTAGTCAGAACCCTGACTAACAGCAACCACCACATAAGGTGAAGGCTCCAGAAAAGCTCTGCACAGCAGGCCTCCAGGTGAGCAGTGCCTTCGGAGACCTTGAATAAATGCTGCACTAGCTGGCAGTTCTGAAGAAACATCAGTGTTCTTCCTCTGGGGATGCCCTGCCCACACAATGCCTGCCACAAAGGCTGACCCTATAACTCAGAAGCTGCTAAGACCATCTTGATAGAGCTGGGAATGGCTGTTATTGGGATTAGCTGCCCTACAGGCTTGGACACAGGTAGCCCAGCACATAGGTCTGAGAAAGATGAAATACCACAGGAGTCAGTGGTAGATGAAGCCCTGTCTCCTAGAAAGCGCTTCCACCCAGGTCAAAGGAGGAGGTAGCTCCTGTGTAGGTGGCATGTGGAGCCCTCCACACAACCACCGGACACCAGTTCTCAAAGCCTTCAGCTGCTGGTCACCAGATAAATAACCAGCAGCTCAGTCACAGAAAAAAGCTGAGGGTAGAAATGGGACCACAGATGAGGTTTCCAAACGGGTGACTAATTTTATGTTGTCAGCTCTTAAGATCTGCCTGTGGGGTTCTCAGGATAGACTATGGCTGGGAATGTCTTGTAAGGGCATAAAAGGAGATTAGCATTCTAAGTGATAGACTCCTTGCTGAACAGTTTTCTGTGGCTGTAACAAGACACCCGAGACATCCCCTTAAAGAGAGTAGAGGGTTATTTGAAGCAATAGCTTGGAAGTTTCAGACCATGGTCAGTTGGCCTTGATACTTTTGGGTCATGGTGAGACAGCGTATCATATTGGGAGCACGTGGCTGAGGAATCCTGATTACCTCATTCAGATACCTCAAAGAGAAAGTAAAAACACGCACCCACAATTGCCTAAGACTTTCACTAAATCCTTTTGTTTGTTTTGGTTTTCCAGACAAGGTTTCTCTGTGTAGCCCTGACTGTCCTGCTCCTCCTCACTCTGTAGACCAGGTTGGCCTTAAACTCAGTGATCAGTATGCATCTGTCTCCAAAGTGCTGGGATTAAAGGTGGGAGGCTCTACCTGTTCGAAGTTCCACCTCTTAGAAGATTCTATCACCTCCCAAAACTGCCAAGCTAAGGGCTAAGCCTCCAGCATAATGGTTCTCAACCTGTGGGTCTTGACCCTTTTGGGGGTCCAGTGACCTTTTCACAAGGGTCATCTAAGACCATCCTGCATATCAGATATTTACCTTTTCAATAGTAGCAAAAATACAGTTATAAAGTAACAAGAAAAATAATGTTATGGTTGCGGGTCACCGTCACCACAACATGAGGAACCACATAAAGGGGTCACAGTGTTAGGAAGGTGGAGGATCACTGAGTTAGCACATGGGCTTTGGGGACAAGAAGGGGCAGCATTTCAAACCAGCAAAGCTGACTCTTCTCCCCAGGGGTCAGATCACTGTGGAGAACCTGGATAGAGCAGACAGCAGAGAAGGGAGAACCCACCCTATTTCTATATCATCCCTACTACAGCTGAGACATCCGCCTCGTCTCCTCCATGGCCTTTGGACTGAAGCTAAATTACACTGCTGGCTTTGCTGGGTCTCCAGCTGGATGAAGATCATAGGTGAGGCTTTTTGGCCTCTACCCTTGCATGTGTATGTTCATACAAGAACTCAGCAGATATCCTATCCATTCTGTTGCCTGGAGAACCCTACCCCTCCAGCCATCTAGTTCCCTCCAAATGCAGCTTGGATCTTATTTCCTGTTATAACCCCTCTCTCTTCATGTGGAGGTGAGGTGTAGTCTCAATGTGACAATGAGAAGGGAAAGGTACAGGCTTGCCGATAGCCTCTACCACAAGAGGGGGAAACCTGGAAAAGACAGGTCAGGTCTTTACTCATGCTTGCTCTCCGTTTACTTTGGGGCTACATTATATCCCTACTGCCAAAGCATCCCTTTTTACAGTGAGTTATTTAGAATTGCCCATCTCACCTCCTGGAATAAAAGTTTACAGCAATGTAATCAGACCTCCCAGAGACCTTAAAAATACAATGTTCTAGCATGAATTGGGAATGAAAGGTAATTTACACTGAAATAGCCCTTCTATGTGTAGTGCTATGAACAAGACTCCACTCACCATGGGCCTGATAAAGACAGGTGTGCATATTTATACTACATAAGGAGAGATGTTAAAAAAAAAATGCCTCTCTGTTTATACTCAAATTAGTACTTTAAAATACAGGCTAAATTATCGCCAAAATCTTTTTTTTTCCAAAATAGTGAACAACCAATATAATTCTAAAGAGACAAAACTACAGCATACCCTGGAGGTCTGGGAACCCTGAAGGCGGACGACGTCCTTCCAGACAGATTCCAGTAGTAGATTTGCAGGCAGTGATGACTGTTGATGAGACTGATACCCTAAGCGGTGTCAGCGGCACCTTGGAGCGCAACAAGTCAGCCTTCAGCCAGAGCAGCCTCCATGACACTAAGCTGGTCGAGCAGGGCCGGTTCAGTTCCCTGACCCTGCAGTTTTGCCGGCAGGGGGAGTGTCACGGTCACCACGAGGAGCCGTTCTTCCAATGGACCACAAGGGGGCGTGCCGAGACCAGGATCCTAACATCTGCAGCTTCGCAGCCAGATGTGTCCTCAGACGTGAAACTTGCGAAATAATTCACGGTGGAACTTGCAGTGTGCTAGGTTGGCCAGCATTTGTCCAAACCCATCTCCACCCACACCCGCTTCTCTTCATCACACAAGGAACACATTCTGATAATGCCAACGAGTTCTGTCAGGGTGTCAGTTACACTGAGGCCAACTCAAGCATACGAGTCAGCTACTTCACTTAGTTCCGTGCAATCAAGAGTGCAGGCAATGTGAGATGTATTTGGACAAAGTCTAACAGCAAGCTGCTGTACAGTAAACATTTTTTGTAGGGTCCCACAGATGGTATCCAGGAACTCACACATACTAGACAGGTAGGCTGCATCTCTATCTTGAGCAAATGTTTTTCATATCTGCAAGAATGCATTCTGAAACAGTGATAGTGCAGTGCAGTAAATATGTAAGGCAGTAGGTTTGTCATTCATTGTCATCATCAGGTATAGCATGCTGTCTATAATCACATATGCTATACTTTTATGACTGTTAACAGAGTAGGCTTGTTTATAGTAGCTCATCACAAACAGGTGAGTAATATCCTTTGATGTTTGAACAGTTATCATGTCACTGGAAGATAAGAGATTTTCAGCTGTTAATGTTTTATGAGACAGCCTGTGTCCATTGTTCATCACTGACCAATGATAACAATAATAATGACATAAGAATCACCCTTCAAAGCTTTATCTTCCATTATTGCCTTGGTGCACTGTGAAGCGTGGAACAGTTGGTAAGGAGGCTGGGGTTCAGAGCTTAGCGGTCTGCCCAGAGTTCCGTGGCAGGAAACCCCTGACTTCTAGTACTGAAAGTCACCTGGAAAGGAGTCCTGTGTGCCAGAAGGAGGCGCTCTACGGAGACAAGGGGGAAAAGGAGAATACACCAGGTGTGCTTTTCTATGGTGTTTATGGTTTCATTCATTCAAACTTGTTACACTGGGTAGGTCCGATGGGGCCAGCATGCACACCACAGCCCTGACTTAGGATACAAATGGTGTTCTTGGGCACACATCTGGAAGGTACCTATACAATCTGAGCCTTGTTTCCAGTCCCGGCTGTGGGTTAGAATCATGAGGAGTGAATGCTCATCTGTCTGTCTGTCTATCTTTCTATGAAGCAGACATCAAATTCCCTGCCACCTCCCAATAGAATTTTAGCCAGAATCTCAGAAGATGAGGCTCAGACACCTTGTACCTTGGCTTGGGTTTTTACTTGCCTTTTTTCTTTTTCTTTTTCTTTTCTTTTTTTTTTCTTTAAGATGGGTTTTCCTATATTGCCCAAGTGAGACATCAGTTCCTGGGTCCAAGAGATCCTCCTGCCTCAGCCCCCTGTGTAGTTTGGGCTATTGGTAAATATCACCATGTCCAGCAAAATATCATCAATCTACAGCACCAACCCCTAAAGTTTGTTTGTTTGTTTCTAAAGATTTCTAGATGATTCTGGGGTTGAATCAACCTCCTTGTTGTATAGATGCAGAAGTGAACCTAGAAAGAGGGTTAATATACTAAATGTCAAATGTCCTGGAAACAGGGGACAGATACTCTTATTTCTAGCTCAGAACAAAAACAAAAACAAAACTCAACTCTTGGTGTCTGTGGACATGGCTTGGTGGTCAAGGGCATGGAACATGTACTACTCTTTCAGAAGACCTGGGTTCTGTTCCTAGGGCCCATGCCAGGGGACTCACAACTGCCTGAAACTCCAGTTCCAGGATATCCGACCCTCTCTTCTGTCCTCCAGGGGCACTTGTACGTATATTTCCAAACTCCTATATAGACACATATACATAATTTTAACTAATATAAATCTTTAAGAGGAAAAATACCTCTCAACTGTTGTATAAGGCCAGGTCACCCCACAAGGGGACATGACATGAGGACCCCTGGGTAGCAAGTAGCAGACTGAAAGCCACCCACTCACACAGCTTACCTTGATGTAAGCTGGTTGTTGAACAGTATTCTTTCTCCAGCAGCATCATTTGACCCAAGACCTTATTACATTCTAATGTAATAGATTGTAATATTGCTCCCCATCTGTGTGTGTGTGTGTGTGTGTGTGTGTGTGTGTGTGTGTACAAATGTGTGCAGGTATACGCCAACTATGGTGTTTATGAAGGTCAGTGGTCAACTGTTTCCTTCTCCTGTGTGATCCAGAATCAAATCCAGGTCACTGGTTCTACTCAGAAAGTATTTCTATGTGCTAAGTGGGCCACCCCAGCAGCCCCAGAGTTATGCATTTAAGAAGTCGCAATTGAGAGACATGTTAGCTGCCTTTCTCCTTTCTGCAGTGAATGGATGACCTCTTGGGCCATGCCTGGAACTCAGGGTTCCTTGGATGGGCAGCTTGAAAGCTTCTCTGACGTGCTACGACTTCCCCACCTAATGGGAGTCAGAAGCCCACATAACAGAGCCTGCTTAGCCTTCTAGGCCAAGCCGTCTGCCTTTGCAAGACATGGTCCAGGTCTCTCTCTCTCTCTCTCTCTCTCTCTCTCTCTCTCTCTCTCTCTCTCTATTTACTTATTATGCATTCAGTACTCTGTCTGCATGTATGTCTACTGGCCAGAAGAGAATGTCATATCTTATTACATATGGATGGGAGTCACCATGTGGTTACTGGAAAGGACCTTTGGAAGAACATCCAGTGCTGTTAACCTGTGAGCCATCTCTCCAGACCCCCCTTTTTCCTGGGTTACTCTTAAGCTAAATGATTTTAGGTATGGAATCAAGTAGATTTGGGCATCTGCTGCTTTGACAAATCTGCTAGTCAGCAGAGTCATTTTCTTGTTACTCTATTTGAGGATCAAGATGGAGGAAAATCTTTACTTCTCAGTGTACTGCAAGCACTTGGCCCTCTGTTTGCCTAACCTGCCTCTGCCTTGTTCACAACCTGTCTTCTGAGACCAGGCTTTTCCTCTGCATCTCCCACCACACACACCCTCCTGG
>PVIH01000941.1:225356-278345 GCA_004025045.1 Sigmodon hispidus
AAAAAAAAAAAAAAAAAAAAAAAAAAAAAAAAAAAAAAAAAAAAAAAAAAAAAAAAAAAACAAAAACATGTTCTGGGTTGACATACTTCAGGTACTGAGAACAGTTAGCCATAAATGGAACTACAGAAGCCAAAAAGCAAGGTTAATACATTTAGAGACTTTCTTGGAACTGAGGGCTTTGATGGATTAGACCTTTGTTTTCATTTTGGCAGGTGGTACTGTCTTCATGCTGAATGGTATAGCCTGAACGGCACTTCTGTCATGGAGTCAGTTATGCTAAGGTCTGGGGCCCTATTACACCACTACATTTAAGCTGTCCTGTTTTCCAGTTTCTGTGAAATATGAAGTAGTATTGATGACGGTTTCACTTGCATTTTTGTAATTCATCATTAGGACTTTTAATCCATCTGTATATGTGTTGTTAAGTTGCTGAAATTTGGCTTTATTTCCATAGTATCCCTTACCCTATTGATTCTCATCTCTCGCCAGATATCAGCTCAAACTATTTTCCTAGTTTCTTGTTCTTGGCCAAATTCTTGAAGCACAGACAGGAACATGTCCTGCTTCTGTGTGAACTACCTACAGAATCCTTAACAAACACATATGTGAAATATTTCTTTATACTGTGTAAATATATGTTACTCTAATTGGTTTAATAAGAAAGTCTGACTGGCCAATAACTGAACAGGGTAAGGTTAGGTGGATGAGCCAAACTGAGAATTCTAGGAAGAAGAAAAGTAGATCCTGGAATCTAAAGCAGACATAGAGAAAAGCAAGATTATCATGACATACTGAGAAAAGGTACCAAGATACATGATAAAGCATAGATAAGAAATATGAGTTAATTGGAAGTGCAAGAATTAGCTGCTAACAAGCCTGAGCTATTGGCCAAGCATTTATAATTTATATAAGTCTCAGTATGTTTATTTCAGAGCTGTTGGTGGGACAGAAACTCCATCTACAAATGGTGTCCAACATGAGGCACTTACATCCACCTGAAGACTGAAGAAGCTTTAAAAAAAAAGGTTCTAGACACACAGAGCAGCTTCCTAGTCTCATGTCTCTCAGCTTGGCTGTGGTACAGGGACACATCTCCTGTCCACTGCCTGCAAGCTTGAGCTTCCAATATATACCATGGGATAAGCTTCAAGTCATGTTCCTGAAGTCTCTCACACTGGCTGCAGTGCAGAAAAGCATTTCCCAGTTTAAAGGGTCATGTAGTCAGAAAAAGATTATAGATATACAGTAAAGACAGATTAAGACAAAAACAAAACAAAACTCCTTCTGAATGGGTTACAGTGAGTTTAAATATATATATGTGTATTTGTGTTTAGAAAAGAGAAGAGAAAGAGTGTATACATTCTTATATTTAAAAATATAGTTTTCAAATAATGTAAATTCCTTAAAAAGGAATAGAGTACTAAAAATATAATAAGCCATGTAAAAATAAAAAATGCACAGGGAGTCTGGATACTATATGTTATTGTATTTCACTTAAATTTTTTTGACTGCTGAGGAAGGATCAATAGCTGCTAAGACACATTGGATTATGAAAGCTTCTCAATTAAACCAATCTACATATTTAAAAAATGTTTTAACTTTAAAATGCAAATCAAAATGTTACTTTGGGGAAGAGGTTATGCTTTTATTTCCACAAGAAATGAAAGGCTGTGGGTCCATTCAAAGTTAAAGACGATCAGGTTTGACTGAAAATCCTAGCTACAAACATAAAGAAATAAACCTAGAAGAACTACTAGACATGTGATGTATATTTTACCTGCTCAAACATAAAACAAAAAAATCTTTGGCTGACTTGTGTACAGTGTATAGTCTATACTTGTATTAATACAGCTATGTATGTTACTTTTAAAAGTTTATATATTTTCAGAACAAGGGGACCAGACCCCATTGAAAACATGCTGATTCAGGTGATCCAGAATCCAGAATAGCTTCAAGCTGCTGACTAAGATGATCCAGTCTCACAGAATATTACAGATACTATAGCCAAGACTTAACAATTATTTAAATTTTCTCAAGGTTTCCCCAAAGATGCCAATGCCCCCAAACAACAGGAACTAGTCTAGAGAACAACACCCATATTCCCAAAAGATAGGTTATGGATGTTTATTATAATTTAAGAGGGATTGTTATTGATAATGGTTAAAAAAAAACTAAATCAAGAAGATTAGATCTTAGGGATGTCATTCTAAAGTGAGAAAGAGAGAATATAGAAAGGATAGGATAAAGGATATAATCTCCTTTTAAACTAAAAAAGCAACTACTAATCTTAAATATTTTACATTGGTGTGGATTTTTGTATATTGATAAAATTTGAGGTTATTTTTGTTATACTGTATATACATTTCTACTCTTGCTTAAGACCATTCTGTATATTGATATAAATTTAAGGTTATTTTATTAGAACATTCTGTTCATGCATTTCTATTCTTGTTTAAGATATTGTACCTATACAGCTCATATAATGTAATTTTTAAGTCGTTGAAAGTTATTATTACAAACTTGTGGATATTTGTAGATATTTAATAAATTCTGGGATATCAGAGAGAGCACACAATCAAATCCTAGGCAGAAAGCTCAGGATATCCTTGATTCTTGAATAAGGATAAACAGCTGAGAGTCAATCACACACCTTTTATCTTTCTTTTTTTTTTTTTTTTTTTTTTTTTTGCCTTTTGGCCAATCAGCTTTTATAAAACTCATAGGGAGGCAAGACAAATATTTACATTATCAGCATAATCCCACTACACAAACTATTTAGAATAATAAAGAAAATACAGGTTAGTAGTTAGTCATCTATAACAATCAAACTTGCAGTCATGTTTGGTATGTTTTCAAGATTAAACAGATCTATTTAGAAAGATGTTCTTCAAACACTTAAAAGACCTATAAAATATGGCATTTAAAATGTTTGAATAACATGAAGCTTTTCATGACAGTGAGAGACATCTGCTGCTGATAGCAAACATTTACTTCTAAAGAGGATGGGCACTGGAGAATCTCCATATGGAGTTTGCTTTCTTTACAGCAAAAGCTGACCACTGCACAGAGAAAGTGCCCTTGCCTCAATTGCTAACAGTATACTGTTCAAACTGGACCCACAGAATGCAAAAACAGTGACTGCCAAACTTTGCCAAGACAAGGCAGGACAGTTCTTTAAAATTTCCTGTCTCTCAGATGCACTAGGCTTGTGGGCCAAAGCTGGATGTGCCGCTGTTACAGGAGAGCTTTGGGTGACTGTCCGTCCAGGCAGCCAGATGCCTCTGCCATTCGGAAACATTTTACCTTTCTGGGGTATTTGACAGAGTTGAAGACTAGATAATCACAGTTAACATTTTCCTTCCTTATCATAAAAGGTAAACCAGATATAAAACTTTAGAGTCACAAAGGTAAAATAGATAATAGAATGTTTTCTCTAATTTTGCCAAATACAAATGGACTAGAGATTGTAATTCTTACTTGATAACTGTTTTGGTTTTTTATAACCTTACTGAGTTAAAGTTAAAACCTTTATTTTTAACTAGACAGAAAGGGGGAAATGTAGAATATTCCTTTACCCTGTCTCAATATATGTCAATGTGATTGGTTTAACAGGAAGCTGACTGCCAATAGCTGGACAGGATAAGGTTAGGCCGAAGAGCCAAACTGAAAGGTGGATTCCTCAAAGGGGGCTGGAGTGATGGCTCAGCAATTAAGAGCACTTCTGCTTTTGCAGAGGTCCTTGGTTCTGTTCCCAGACCCCTCACCACCACATCTTACCCAGAGGCCCTAAGCGTTGGCCTTCATCACCCGCTTGCCCCCTGCAGGACCCTGGCCCCTCTGCTCTGCTATCTCCAACACTCAGCGCCCACTCTGCTCAGCCTGTGGTTCACACGAGGCCAGGTTAGTTTTGTTTACTTGTACAAGCTAGGGTCATCCAGAAAGAAAACCTCAGTTGAGAAAAGGCCTCTATCAGATTGGTCTATAGGCAAGTCTTTGGGGCCTATTAGTATTGTTGTTGTTATTGGTGGGACAGAATTTCACTGTGTAACTCTGGCTGGTCTGGAACTCTCCATGTACATCAGGCTGGCTTTGAACCCACAGATATCCACTTGTCTCTGCCTCCTGGACAGATTAATGGTGTGCACCACCGTAGCCAGCAGTGGGGCTTTTTCTTGATTAACGATTGACGTAGGAAGGGCCCCAGACCACTGTGGATGGCCCACCCCCTGGAGAAGGTGGCCCTGTGAAGTATAAAAAAGGTAGCTGAACGTAAGCCAGAAAGCAAGCAGAAAACAGCGCTCCTCCCCTGCTCCACTGCAGTTCCTGCTTCAACTCCTGACCTGACTTCCTACAATGATAGGAACTCGAAAGTCAACAAAACCCTTTCCTCCCCAGGCTGGGTTAGTTTGGCCAATGTTTCATCACAACAGAGACGTAGCTAGAGCAGCCCCTGAATGCCAAGGCCTTGGCCCTTCCACTCATAGGCTTGTGTGTGTGTGGAGTTTACTTAACAAGCTTCTGATTTCCCGGCTTGCCATTCTGCTGAGTGGGAATGGGGAGTTGGTGGGGATGTACTTTAGATGGGCTGTGAGTAATCATCTAGAGGTTGGTGTGCCGCTAAGAAGTAAGTGCTGAGCCTCCTCGGTGCTGAGGAACCGCCTTGGATGGGACAGCAGAGGCATCTTAGAAACCAGATGAGAAGCTCTCAGTAAATGAGCAGCTCCGAGTCAGATACCCCAAAGCTGTGGCACAAAGCAGCTACCCCAATCCACAGGCTCCCTTCCCGCTCAGGAAACGGCCAGCTTGTGTGCTGGACAGGCAAAGCCACACTGCCTTCCCGAGAACCATGCAGACTGGCTTTGCTCGCCTTGATTTCTCCAGGATGCGGCTTGAGAGGTGGCCAGGACAATGCTATTTCCCCACACAACACTGCCCTACCCTTTTCTGGCCAACTCAGCTCCTCTAATATCTCTTTCTTCTCTCTATTCTCTAGCCATTGAAAGCAAAATGGGGGGGAGTGACAACGGACATTGGTTTTTGATCTATTAAAGGGATGTGGCCTCTACTTGGTATAAATGCAATAATGGTGAACACACCTCATACTCAGAGCAGAGAGTAGGGTGGGTTTAATAATAAAGGAGAACACTGTGGCTGGGGGTGGGTTAGTCTCTAGACCAGTGGTTCTCAAGCTGTGGATCATGACCCCTTTTTCAAACCTCTGTCTTCAAATATATTTACTTTTATAATTCACAACAGTAACCAAATTATAGTTATGATGTAGCAATAAAAATAATTTTATGGCTGGGGATTATCACAGCATGAAGAACTGTATTAAGGGTCTCAACATTGAGAACCATCGCCCTAGACCATGGTGTGGTTTTCAGGGTTTGAGGATGACCTTGTTAGGCCACAGGCTCCAAGGGGGCTGGTGAGGAAAAATGAGGAAACTCTAGGTAAAGTAGGCCTCACTCCTCCAGAGATGTGGCCATGTCCCTTACATTAGCTTCGGACACTCAGCTCCCTCTGCCCCAAGAAATCACTTGTCCCCTGCACCTAGGGCCCAGCAGCCTGAGCCTCAATAGTCACAGTGACCCTCACGGAGCCACAGCTTGACCTCAGCTCCCACTCCTGACTGGAATTGTAGGCCATTGCTGGGAAGTCTGAGCCTTGCCTAGAAGACGGCTGAATGCTCAGCCATGGACAATGGGCCTCCTCACAGGCAAGCATCACAGTGCCCTCAGGGTTGCTGTAGGTACACTGGGTACTGGCTGCCTTCCCCTCTGCTGCCAGAGTCCAGTTGCCCACTGGCTTCCTGTCATCCAGCCCCAGGGCTGGGAAGCCCAAGTGGCCCGGGGTGACAGGGCATACTAGATGTTCCTGCTTCAAGTTGAGCACCAACTGGCCCTTGAAGTAGGCTGGGCCTGCACAGTAGGTATGAGTGTTGAGGATCTGTTCATTGTAGGAGCGAAGCCATCTAGCGAGGTAGGTTAGGTGACAGTCACATTGCCAGGGGTTGTCAAACAAGGCCAGATTGAAGAGGTGATAGTTGTTGTCAAGGATGCCCTGGGGGAGCATGGTCAGCTTGTTCTTGGACAAGTTGAGCACCTCAAGCCTGGATAGGTTCTGAAAGAGGGCTGGGTGCAAGGCTGTCAAGTTGTTGCTGTTCAGAAAGAGCTTGACCAAGTGCTTGAGGTCCCTGAAGACACCCTCAGGAAGGTGGGTGATAGCATTGTGCTTGAGTGTAAGGGAAACCAGGTGGGACAGGTTGGCAAAGGTGCCATCAGCGATGGTCTCCAGCTGGTTGTGGGAAAGGGACAGGTAAAGCAGCCTTGGGTTGTGGTTGAAGAGAACAGCAGGCAGAGTCTGCAGTGCATTGTCCTGCAGGTTTAGAAAGGTCAGATTGTACAGGGAAGAGAAGACAGAGACTGGCAGATGCCTGATGGCATTGTGTTGCAGCCACAGTTTCTCCAGGCTGAGAAGCTGTGAGAAGATCTGTGGGGGCAGCTCCGTGATGGCATTGCTGTCCAGAAAGAGCTCCTGCAGCCTGCTCAGATTACTCAGCAAGCCTTCAGGGAGGCTCGTAAGCATGTTGTTACTCAACTTCAGGTTCTGCAAGCTGGTGAGTGACAGGAACAGCCCCTCAGGAAGCTGCCTCAGGAGGTTCTGCTCCAGGTTGAGGATTCTCAGGTAACTCAGAGACTGGAATACTCTCCCAGGCAGGGTCTGGAGCTGGTTTCCCTGAAGCTGGAGGGACTCCAGGTTGTCCATGTGGTGAAACAGGTCTTCAGGCAGAGCCACCAGCCTGTCGAAATCCAAGGTGAGTTTCCTCAGTGAGCTCAGGCTAGAAAAGATGTCAGCACTGAGGTTAGAGAAGGAGCTGCCTGTGATCTCCAGGTCTTCCAGCCAGGGCAGTCCCCCAAAGGCATCAGGCTCCAGGTGACGGACCTGAGTGTTAAGGAAGACCACCTTGGTCAGGTTGCAGCTACTGCTGAAAGCCCTGGTTCCCACTGTGGTGAAGGCAGTCTCCACAAAGACAATGTCTGTGATGTGTGAGGGGATGTCCAGTGGGATGGTGGCCAGCTGCGTATCTGAGCAGAATATCTCTCTGTCAAAGCAATCACAGCTTACAGGGCAAGGCTGGGTGGGCCTGGCCAGGAGCAGGAGTGAGGCCCAGCACAACCAGGCTCCTGGGAACATCTTCTAGATCCAAGGAAGACAAAAAGAAAAACATGAAGAGTGTCTTTAATGAGAGCATCACACTGCAGTGCTCAGAGCACTGGAAATTGACTGTCCCCTTCAAGGCCAGATCAAGCTGTGAACAAGAATTTACCTCTTCAAGGAGGCCATGGTTTTGGCAACAGCTGCAGTGTGATGATGTATGGCTGGGAACAGAACTGAGGGCTGGTAGGGCTAGAACCTAGGACAAGTACATGCTAACAAAGCTTTAACAAGGAGTCTCAGCCCCAGATTATAGTTTTTAACAGCTTTTTTGTACCATCTTACAGCAGCCTTGCAGAGGATTCGGCCTGGTTCTTATTTCTAGGCAGCAAAGGTGCCAGCCACATTGCCTGTCTAGATACCCTGCAGGTTAGAGGCCATGGCAGGACCAAGACCTGAGTCTTCTGGCGTGTCCATGTTCTTTCCAAAATGGAGCAAGATATGGAAAAGTTAAAAAAAAAAAAAAAAAAAAAAAAAAGAGGAGGTGAGAGAGGGACATATGTAATGTGGTATTATTTGAGATAATATGTAAAAATGTGGGCAGATCAGGCCTAAATTGAAAATTTCTAACCAGTAATCCTTTGTGATTTCCAGATCTCAGCACACTTCAGGGCATGGCTAAGAGGAAGGAATCCCTGCATCCTGCTCCTAAGGGTCCCTAAGGGTGACACAGTTCAGGGATTGGGCTCCTCAGAACTGTACCAAATGTTTTCATTTCTGCCCTGCTTATCCCTCATTGCCCCAGTACCCAGGAACTTTCTAGGGTCCAGACACAAGGTTCTACAGGAAACTCAGAGAGACCAAGCTTCATTTACTAAGTATTCATTAAGAAAAAAAGTCTAGTTACCTCCAGTGTGTGAGCCAATCAGCACTATGGAGGCTAGGACAGAGATGGAGCAGGTAGCTTTAAGTTGCAAGTTTTAGGCCAACCTGGGATAACTAGTAAGTTCAGGGCCAACCTGGGCTATTTTAAGAGGTCCTGGCTAAAAGCAAACAACCATAAAAGAAACCTATCAGCATCTATTAATAGGTCACGGATGAGTGCCATAGCCTATGTATACATTTTGTTTAGTCCTTGGTGGACTTGTAGGTCACACATAAAAAGCTAGGAATACCATATTAAAGTCCATATTTTAAAATTATCTAGAAACAGTAGGTTTATGTTCCCACCTGGCAAGATCAGCTGGGGCTTGGTAGCCCCTGTCCATCAGAAGTCAGGCATTCCACAACCATAGCAGTTTATGTGACTTCCGAGCGTTCAAACCCCATGAGTTCAGATCCCAGGTTCATGACTTTTTAGTCTAGTAACCTTGGGTGTGTTATTATCTGTGCTCCAACTTCCCATATGCAAGATGGGGATAATAACAGTGCTGACAACATCGTGAGCACTGAATGAGCCCGTTTAGATCAGGGATACGGAATAAGAGAGTAATTAGGAAACTATGTTAACTGTTAGGTTGCAAGGCACCATCATTACAAAGAGACTATTTGAACAACAACAACAAAAAGCCTTAAGAAAATATCTTGTAGTAGAAAACATTTGACTTCACTAAAAATTTAAAAAGAAAAAAAAAAGCATGAAAGAAAACCCTGTTCCTGCTCCTCTGCTGCCCCCTGCTGGCAGCTAGAACTGACTCCTGCAGACCCCATCCATCGAGGTCACTGAGTGAACCTCTACAGGGCGGCAGCCAGCTCAGGAAATAAGAGACATGCAGCTCCTATTGTTAAAATTCCAAAGATGATTCACTTGCCCATCACTCCTTCCAGGCTAAACCCTTTGGCCACTGGTACTCAACCTAAGTTTCCAGAAAAACGTGCCTCAGAGTAAAAAGCTATACAACTCAGGGGATGTGAGGGTCCTGAAGACCTTTTACGGGGGTAGTGACTCTGAGATTTGAATGAGAATGCCCCACGCCCCGCCCCAGCTCATATATCTGAATGTTTGTTTCCAGCTGATGGACTGTTTAGGGAGGATTAGATGTGGCCTTGTTGGAGGAGGTGTGTCATTGGTGCCTACACCAAGCCCGGTTTCTCTTTCCGTCTGCTGCTTGTAGACCAGACATCAGCCCTCAGCCACTGCTCCAGCACTATGCCTGCCTGCCTGCCACCATGCTCTCTGTCATGATGGTCATGGACTCGCCCTCTGAAACTGTAAGCAAACCCCCATTTATATGTTTTCTTCTAGAGGTCGCCTTGATTTATTTCTCTTCATAACAATAGAACAGTAATTAAGGTGGTGACATAATCCAGGAGTCCCTCAGCGAACCACAGATCTCCTGGTGTTGCCATGGGTAACCTGGAGTCATGGTTGGAAGTACCACAAAAGGACAGCCACTGTCTCCTGAGAACAAGGTTGGCTCAGTTCTCTTCTCAGCCCTTTACCCTGGGGCTTCCTCCATACACTCTGCTTAGAGAACGAGGGCCTGGGAGGCTCCAGAGAATGGCAACTGTTTAGAATCCAGATGTTGAAGAAAACTATGACCCTTGGTGGCCCAGAAATCCAGGTGCAGCAGATCCACTCAGGTACTGGAGGAGTGTCTGCCCCTTTTGGGTTATGGGGTCATGGGACCAGAAGCAGAACTGAGGGGCTGTTTCCTCACTCCCAAAGTTCTCAAACATGCAACTTGCTCCTTGGAGAAGCCTAGACAGGCCCAGCACAGGGAGATCAGGACTCCTAAAGCATGTGACTCAGAGATTAAGAGGTCAGGGTTAGGACCATGTCTGCATTCTAAGGGTCCTCAAGGAGCCCACATGGCTTTTGTATCAAACAGGAAATAGGTAGGGATTGGCAGGCTCACTCCTCACAGTCACAGGCCCAGAGTTATCCCATCCTTTGTCTCTCCACATCTTTTCCCACTTGAATCTTGTAGGGCTGAGCAGACCCACCACTTACAGCTACCTTTTGTACCCAACAGGCAAAGGGCGTGTGCTTCTGAGGCAGAGATAGTCTAGGAAGGAGGACTCTGTGAAGCTACCATGCTAGCTCAGGTCCCGGTACCTGAGGCATGGCTTCAGATAGCCATAAAGGTGAGCATGTGCCATTGACTCTGTTTGGGAGTACCCTTAGGACAGGGGCCAGAACAGTGTTCTCTCAGGTTTAGAACACAACCCTACTTGTCTCAGTTTACAGGATAGGATGGGAAGACAGAGAGGAAATGATCCATTCCCATCCCTAGACTTATTCCCATTCCAGAGTCACCAAGAGCTGGCACTGTAGTTGGACAACATAGGTTCAAATGCTGATTAGCTGTGTACTTTGACTAAATTATGTAACCTTTCTGGTATTTGCTTTCTTTACCATTAACAGTGAGCTCAATACTGTTTTCTATGTGGGATTCTCATAAGGATAAAGTAAGAGAATATATAGATAATCCCAAGTCCAGAGTGGGTGTGTTGTGAATGATCTGGTCTGAGAATGGCTGTGGTTCTGAGCTCAGCAAGGCTCAGCTCTGGTCAGATGTCATCAGAGGTTTGCTGTGGAAAACCCAGTGAGCTCATGAGATTGCTCCACTGTGGAGCAGAGTGACCCTTCCCCATAGCCCTATTCCTGAGACTTCCTTTCTCAGTGACAAGAAAAGCACATTCTCAGAGCCTTGTGTTTGGGTCCCCTTCTTAGCCCTTCCTCAAAAGAACAAGTCACTGGGCACTCCCATCTCTAAAGTGGAGGCCAGCACCAGAGGTCACAGTTCTCAAAGGTTCCTGCTTTACCTCTAGAAAGACCAGTGAACGGCCACAGCAGTGCCCATACTTCAACAAGTCAAGGAAGAGCATTCGCCCTTTCCTCCATTCTGAAATCTGTGTTATTCATCTTATTGTTTTGGCTGACTGGGTGCAAACAGCCATCAGCTTCGAAAACTGCTCTTGTGGTGGTGCATTCCTGAGTGCCTCAAGCGATGGATCAGTCATCTGTCACAGAGCCATGCCTCCCTCCCTCCCTCCCTCCCTCCTCAGGGTCTAACCTCAGTGTGCTGTTACCTGGTGCTCACTGCACTGGGGTCCACCTCACAGGCAGGCTGGATCCTGCCTCTTTTTCCAAGGTGCATGGGGAACAAGAAGAGGCTCATCTGTGTCCCTGGCTGCTCCCCGGCCTGACCACCTTTCCTCTCCACCCAGAAACTGACTCCAAGATCTGAGGGCCTCAGGCAGGCAGGCTGGGACTGGCACATCCCCTTCCTGACCCTCCCCCCCCACCTCCAGGCCCACTTGAGCCCCAGGCAGTGGTAAACTCTGAGGCCCTACCTCTGCCCTGGTTAATCCTGAACCATAGTGACAAAAACAATCGGGACACCTAAACTGCAACATTACTGCTAGTGTGGTACCCAAAGGAGACCACAGGCAACAAACTATCCAAAATAGAAGCTGTGAAGCTGGGGAGTCTGCTCGGCTAGGTGGCTAAGGGCATATACCACTCTGGCAGTGAACCTGGGTTCAGTTCCCAGAACCCACATGGGTGACTTACAAACTGCCTGTGATTTCAGCTCCAGGAGACCCTGCTGCCTTCGTGAGGCTTCTGTATGCACTTTTATAGTGTGATATAACACACACACACACACACACACACACACACACACACACACACACACGAATACATATTTTTTAAGGAATAGAAGCAATAGGGCTGGAAAGGGGCTTCAGTGGTTAAGAACATGTACAGCTCTTGCAGGGGACGCCCCTTCCTCCGAGGTCAGCTTCTAGCACCCATTGTCGGCAACTCCAGGTCTAGGGAACCCGATGCCTCTTCTGGCCTCCACAGGCCATTTTCACTCATGTGCATAGACACACAGAGACATAATTGAGTTGTATAGACTTTGGGTCTGGTTAATTTGGGTATTTGATGTTTTTATATATTTTCAAGTTTTTTTTATAATAAAGCTTGTAAAATTTTAAAAAGTCTAGCCGCCTGGGTGATGCTGGTGTAATGGTACCTTTAAAAAGACAGGACATATTTATTGATAAAATGATTGCAAAATCAATGACATCTGTCTAGTTCCAAAGAATACATCTTTATTTTTTCCTGTACTGAAGATTAAACCCAGGGCCTTCTGAGTGTGAGACACCCTACCACTCAGCTGAATTCCAAGCCCATTTGTATTTTATTTTGTGTGATATGGTGGTACTAAATTGTCCAGGCTGCACTTGAGTTCACCCAGCAAGGCCTTGAACTCCAGATCTTCTGCATTATCCCCCAGAGTAAGTGAGATTATCAACCCACATGGTCAGGCTTGGCTGCACTTCAGCTTTTAATGCACATATGTGTGTATAAATGGTGATAGATTATACAAAACATTTCCAGTGGTTATAAGTAAAAAATAGAATTGTGAGTTACTTTTATTTTTTACTTAAAAATATATGTGCACCAGCAAGAGCTGTACAGTGAGACCCTGTAAGTGGGAGAGAATACTGTAGGAACGGATTCAGGACCAGTTTCCACATCCATTTCTAACTCAATGCATTAGTGAAGGAGGTAAAGACCTTTCTATAGCATGGGAAAGATTAATAGAACAAATGAGGACATTTCTGTTGTTGTTTTTGGAAACAGGGTTTCTCTGTGTATCCCTGGCTGTCCTGGAACTTGCATTGTAGACTGGGCTAGCCTCGAACTCACAGAGATCTCTGCCTGCCTCTGCCTCCCTCCCGGATGCTGAGATTAAAGGTATGTGCCACCGCGCACAGCATTAATAAGGATTTTTATGCTACTTTATGAAGTGTAGCTTTAGTTAATGTAAACACAGTATCAGAGGCAGCATTGGGAGCTGCTACATGGTCGTCCTCTCCTGACTTAAAAACCCCTGGATCTTTAAAAAGAAAACTGCAGTTTCACTTGTTGATATCCAGGCTCGCTGAACCATTTTCCAGATTAATTTAGATGCAGCCAGCATTTAAGATCACTGCAGTGCTGCCTGCACTTAGTCCCAAGGCATGAAATTAGAGAGTTTTGTAACTCTAATATTTCATATCATATTATTTTGTGTGATATTATACTCTGAGCTATTGGAGCTTAAACTGATAACTAACTTTAGAGAAATGCAATCAAATTTCTGTTATTCTCCACCCTGATTAAATGTGTTATTTATGAAATAAATAAAATTTAATCAATTCTGAAAAGTACTGCGCTCTCTCTCTCTCTCTCTCTCTCTCTCTCTCTCTCACACACACACACACACACACACACACACACACACACACACACACACACAGAGACATTTAGTGCTGCCCTCAGCCTTGGCCAAAATCAGTTTCTTTCTGCAGGACCGGCAGTTGAAGCAGACTCATAACCAGCCAAAGCACTCAATGGATGGTTACTGAGTGTTCAGTCATAAATAAGGCATCCCTACCCAAAACACCCACTCCCCAAGGCTCAGGGAACATCCTGGAAGAAGGGATGGAAAGAACTTAAGAGCCAGAGGATAGGGAAGCACTACAAAATACTGACTTCTGGGCATGCTATGGATGTTGTCCTCATGAACCCACTGTCACTATGGTTACCGGCACAAGACTGGCACCAGGTCAAGCCAATGGGATTAGTCAATGTTCCAGCAGGCAATATTGACGGGACTCAGTGGCTTATTTAAAAGATAGTAATATCAAGGACGTGAAGTGGGTGGTAGATGTGCTGAGATACCTGGGGGAGTGAGGGAACTTAGGGATGGATATGACTGAGATACATTGTTTACATGTGTGAAACTGACAAAGAATAAATAAAAGATATTCTATCTTAAAAAAAGTGTTCTAGGGCATCTGCTCCTTGGACCCTCTCTCACTCTTGAATGTCCTTCCTACTTTTCCTTAATAAATCTACATTGGCTCTGCTTTAAAAAAATATGTACACAATTCTAAATATTTTAAAATAGTAAACATACATCAGTTTTAAGGTGAGGAGCAAGAAAGCTATTTTATAAAATGTAGGTAACTGTGGAAAATACTAGGCACCAATCCCAGGATCTGATGGCAAGTGTGAGGCTTGACCGCACACACGAAGGCCAGCACCTGACAGTAGCACTTGCTGGTCTGTAGCCCTCAGATCCATCACTACAGAGCATCAGGGGAGCTTGGCTCTTTGCTGCATCGGCTTTGTGGGAAAGCAGGCACTCTGACACGAGAAGGCACGGCTGGGTGTGTCCCTTTCCCACTCTGCTACACTCGAGACCCTGTGTGATGCTGCAAATTGTCTGTGCCTACCACTCCCTAACGCAGCCTGTTCCTGTTCTAACTACCCGTTCTAGGCCAGTGGTCCCCAGCAAGCCTTCCCAGACTCCCCTTCTTCACCTGGCAGGTCACGGATATCCTTTGCTGAGTGCGGGCTTCTTTTGCTCTGTGTTCTAGAAAATCGTATTCCTACTGAACCTTCAAGGGTCCAGGCTCCTGCCTTATTTTCACTCCCAGCTCTGCATCCCAGCACCTGGGTCAGAGCTGGGCACAGAAATGGTACCAGGCTGAAAATATGGGATGTTTGTGGTTCTCTGGGACCACTCCTCATTTGCTTAATGGGGAGTGGAGAAGCATGCGGACTCGGTCAGCCCAGCCAGATCTGTTTTCAGATTCCAATACTATACTTAATAGCTGTGTGGGCTCAAAGGTTCCCCTCCCCATCTATCAAAGCCTTAATTCCCTCATCCTAATTAGAATCCTGGCCCTTAAGGCTGAAATTAGTCCCTGATTAGACTGTACATTTAAAGCACTGCATAGTGCCTGGCAAACAGCAAACATTCAATTTAGTCCTAGAGTGAATGTTAAAGTCATCGTCTAAGTCTGACTGACACTGGAGACAAAAAAGGACAGCATTAATTATGCCAGACAACGGACATGAATCAGGGTGAACCATGAACCTGTGACCATGCTGCCTGCCCCTGCTCACAGCCAGGTCAGGTCATCTCCCCTGCCCCTTCCCAGCCAAAGCTAGCTGATCACCCAGGGGAAGGGGACTCAGCTATTGTAGTCTTCTGGGGAAAGGGCAGCAAGTCCCTTCCTATGTCCCAGCCAGGACCCTAAGCCAGATGTCCCCACATCCCCACCCAAGCATGAGGTAGGGGGCCTACCGTGAGGGGATGAGCAGCTGGGGCTGGAAGCCTTGATTTTTCTCAGAAGCAGGGCAGTGTTTCATATGCTCTGTGCTCAGCTGAATCCAGCCTAGACACTGACCAAAGTCCTGGGAAGGGTTCCTCCCCTCCTGTGGATTGACTGTTCCAGGAATGAAACCAAGGTCACTTGGCAAGGCCTCTGAAGATTACAAAAAATGACCCTGAATGGTTCCCATAAACAGATGCCTGATAGGGCTAAAATCCCACTGAGACTATAGGCTTGGCAACTGCATGACCCTAAGTATCCACTACACCTTAAAAAGTCCCTAGAATCCAGTGATGGTGCATGCCTTTAATCCCAGAACTCAGACACAGAGGCAAGCAGATTGTGAATTCCAGGAAAGTCAGGGTTACACACACACAAAAAAAACTGTTTCAAAAACAAAAGGTGCCTCCAGGCTGCACTGCAAAGAGATGAGAACCATTTCCTTTGGAACAGAGGTGTGAGCTGGGGCCACCTGCGGTGATAGTCTGCATATTTAATAAAATAGTCTGGAATATCAGAGGACAGAGCCATCTCTCCAGCCTTTTCTTTCGTTTTGTTTTTTGAGACAGAGTTTTCTGTGTAACAGTCCTGGCTGTGTTGGCACTCACTCTGTAGACCAGGCTGGCCTCAAACTCACAGAGATCTGCCTGTCTCTGCCTCCCAAGTGCTGGGACTAAAGACGGGTGCCACCATCTCCTGCTCAGCATTCAGTACTGCCATTAAGAGAAAACCTAAAAATATACCAATCTCTTTTTACAAACACAGAGATACACAGACACACACATACACAGTCAGTCTGTCTGTCTATCTATCTAGACACACACATATAGATAATGACATATATAGATAAATAGAATATATATATATATACATTGAGTGTGTGTGAAGTGAACATGTGTGTGTGTTAGGGTGTGTGTAGTGAGCACATGATAGTAAGTGAAGCTATATGTGCGCATGTGCACTTGGATGTATTATGAATATTAAAATGAGAATGACTGTGTGGTGGGGATGATCGAGTGAGGGATGTGTTGTGTGTGCTTACGTCTATGACTATATATGAGTGTTCAGAAAGTGTATATCATGAAGGGGTGACCAAGAGAAGCAACAGACATCAGTGTTGTGATTCTATTATCTAAAGCAATCTGAAGCTGTTTAACTATTGCTCACTTATTAAAAACTCCTGGCATATTACTTCTTTTGTACATGAACAGTTGACATTCCACAGTGCAAAGTTCTGATCAACCAGTAGGAAGCAATTTTTTTCAGTACAGAAGACAAGGGTCTTTGTTTGATTGTTTGTTTGTTTTCTGTGACAAGGTTTCCCCGAGTAGCCCTGGATGTCCTAGAACTGACTATATAGACCAGACTGGCCTCACACTCACAGAGATCCACCTGCCTCTACCTCCGGAGTGCTGGGATTAAAGATGAGCATCACCACACCCGACAGACAGGAGTCTGTAAAAGAACCAGGAAACTCCATCTATCTAAGCCCACCTGGGTGCTGCCTGGCCTGGTAGAGGCAGGATGTTTGCTTCGAGGAATGCAGAGCATGGGACCTGCATCTCTTGAGAGACTCACATCCAGGTCAGGAGACGGCTATCCTATTTCTAGGGGCCACGGCTCCTCTAGAAACACAACTTGTCTCACTGGGCAGCAAGTCAGAGCAAACAGGAGGACTCTGGTGTCAGAGCAGTGCTTGAATTCTGGCTTTTCTCTCCCACAGGAGGCACTAGGAATGTGTCTGTCTGTCTGTGTGTCCATGTGTGTCTATGTGTTCAGACTGCAAACAGGTCCAAATACAAATATTTGGTGTGGAGGAATATTTGCATAAGGACTTCAGTGATCCTTCAGAAAATAAGCATGCAGCTTTGGCCTCTCTCCTTGTTATCTGGAATTCCAAAAATCTGTCCCAGAGGCCTCTGGGTGATTAGGGAATGACAGCCAGCCACTAGTCCAAAAGATAACTCTAAGAAATTTTTTCATCTGTCATATAGGTTAAACCTATTCTTAAAGTTCACCCTAGCCACAGTGGCCTATGGATATTGCTTGCTATTGCTACCCAGCCCCTAAAGGCATCTTCTCCACCCAGGATCAAATTTTTGTGAGGAACCATCCCATCCAGGCCAGCTTTAATATAGGTGGCATGGGCAACATCCACAGGTGTGAGACTCCTCACCAAGATGTCCATAGAGAACACATTCATCCCAAGTATATGTTTATTGTTGATTCGGTACACCAAATCTATCACAAGCAGCATCTAGCAAAGGACAGACCCCCAACCCTGCCCACCAGGGCTCACATTCTATAAAAACACCGGGAGCCTAGAAATCTCTAAATGCACTGCCAAGCAACTGGAACTATTTGCAAAGATTGTCTAGTAAGGCAAGTAATTGTTCTAGAAAGCAGAGCAAAGATAATGGGAGGCAAGAATGCTCTCTCCTTAGAGGAAGGGCTCTGGGTGGGACTGGGTGATGCTTCCCACAGAAGCCTCCTGCTGCCCTCTCTGATTAAACCACGCTAGTTCCTTCCTGAGATCATCATCATTCGATGATGGTTTGATCTGGTTCTGACCATGGGGTCTGGGGCTGAAACGTGGAGTGGCTTGTAGCTAAGTCTAGGACACACGCAAGACCTGCTTCCTGACTCAGGTTATCAGCATGCTTTCCACATCCTTCTCAAGGCTGGAAATGGATTCCACAGTTCCGTCTGGATGGCTGTGGGAACTGTGTGGCTGCCAGTGAGAAGCTCCAAGAACCCAGCTGTATGTATACACCTGTTTCTCTGATTTCCTGAAAAAAGCTCTAGACAGCCCATGAGGCTTGGTACAGATTGTCTGTTGGGCTTTCTGCAGGAAAGGCTCTGACACAGTGAAACTAATTTCCCAAGGAGCTGAGAGAATGCATGTCAACTGCTTTGAAAGGCACTCAGCCCAGGACATCTGTTAGCGTGATGGCTCTAGTTAGCCTTTATTAGCTTTCTTCCAGCATCGGGTTTCCTCCCACCCCACAAAAATGCTGCTGATGGTAGCCCAGCACAGAGTGGAAAAGTGAGCTAAACTCTGCACTGAATCACAGTGTTCATTCCAGCCCCAAGAACTGAGCAAAATGCATCATCTTATTGAAAAGGGACCTCCACCAGTATTCCCAGCATCTCCCTCTCTGACTAGAGGTGCAGAAACCCAAAGGCCCATCAATAAGTAGCCGGCTAATGACTGCATATGGACACCTTAGTGGGGAGAAAGGAAAAAGACTCATATCACCAGCAGCTGTGAGTTTCTTGGCAGGCCATTTGAAGACAGCTTCCCCAAGCCAGCCTTTGGATCAGCATGGTCTCAGCCAATGTCAGAAGTGGCCAGTGGTTCCAGATTAAACTGGACACTGGATAGTGTGGATTACACCTCTCTCCATTCCTGGCCCACTGAGGCTGGACACGGTTCACAAGGAGCATCCAATGGTTCTGGGGAACATGGTAATATGCCAAGCTTCTACCTGCAATAAAGCAGGCCCAGCTCCTTCAGTTCACCTCAAGGGCCACCAGCAGGCCACAGTCAGAAGACCCATACTCACACTCATAGCCTTGATCCATGTGTGCCAGATGTCATAGTTATTTGGCAAACAGTTTGAAGACTGGGTTTGCCTTTGAGGAGATGATATCTTTTGACCTGCATCAAGTTCCCTGGGGCAAAGTGTCCTGGTTCTCACAGCATTCCTTCTGGACTGTTCTGTTAGGGAACTGGAGAGGAGGCCCGGATATCCTATAAGCTGTCTGTTGCCAGGACTGAAAGGGATTTCCCATTTGCCCTGTAGGCACCACTCCAGGATGGAGATACATTTTCAGATCCCTATGGTCAGATGGAGTCCTTCCCTCATTGATAGAAGAACCTGACATTGTCTGTTCCACTAGTGTGTTTTTGAGGGAGGGTCTTTCTACATAGCTCTGGCTGTCCCAGAACTCATTCTGTAGGTGAGGCTGGCCTCGAACTCAGAGATCTGCCTTCCCCTGCCTCCCAGTGCTGGGATTAAAGGTGTGTGCCTCCGTGTTTGGTCATTTCACTGTTTTTGCTTCTGCACAAGTGTATCAGTGTTCCTGAGAGACTGTCTCCTTGACCATAAGTGTTTAAAGTGTGGAAATAGATGCACAGCCAAAGCAGATGTATTGTGACTGTCACTCAAAAGAAACTCAAGAGAACCATTCAGCTCATAACCATAACCCAGGTGGAAGGTTCTCCTGAGCCAGCCCATGCCCTAGTATGACCTTCCAGCTTGCTCTGATATCTGCTGCCTATGAACACCCTGTAGTCTAGCTACCAGCTGACTAATGTTGATGAAGAATTTGACCACAGTGCGGAAGGATTCCTGGTTTCCATTACACTTGGTTATTCAATTGGAAGATCTCATCTCTGAGCTATTCTTGCTTCCCCCAAATGAAGAACAAAAATTAGAAACAGATATGGGCATATAATACCCATAAAAGGGTTAGTAGAGGGACACTGATGAGCAGCACAGGGCTTGTTGGCAGGGAAGACACACACTTTCACAGACTCCTGTAATTCGAATTCATCTGGTTCAGCCAGCTTGGTTGCCTCTTGTCCTGATGGTACCTCTGCCTCTTTCACTCCTGACTGCTGGGCCTTTCCAAAGGCTGCCCACAGAGGAGTTGGGGAGACTGTAAGGATCCCTCCCTAGACCATGGAAAGCTAGAAAGCCCACAGTATCTCCAGAAGTTCTTCAGAACAAGCTTGGCATAAAGACACTGTGATGTAATATCTTGTTATCATGCTAACTCCAAAGGTATCTATCTATTCAGATTGTGAGAACTCACTAGGCTGTACACTATCACACTCCCGCTTTCCCATATGTATGTGGTCCTTCAATACAAAATCAGAAAGGGAAAGTGGAGGAGTGAGTACAAGGATCCCAGGCTTGTATTCTTCAGCTTCTTCAATGAGCTGATTTCCACGTTTGGAGAACTTAGCGGCTGCGTGATTTTATACCATAAGGGCTAAGACCATCAAAGCAAAAGCTTTAAAACTCCTTCTCTAAAAGGCTAAATGTGTTACAATAGAGGCTGATGACAAATTCTGCCTGGGGACAGACAGCATGGGTGTCTTTCTGTCTTGCTGAGTACCCTCCAAGCCAGTGCAGCGCTCGCTCTAAAAGATCCAACCTTCTCACGGAGAGAACATAAGTCTGCCATTGGAAGCAGAAAAACATAAGGAGTCCTCACACTCGAGGGGACAGAGTCAAACCATGGCACAAAAAGAGAAGCAAGGAAAAAAAATCAACTTATATAATACTTAGAGGCACGGGCTGTCCGCAGAGAACTATCTCATAATGTGAGAAGGCCCTTATTACCCTTGAGTCTACAAAGACTGGGAGAGGCTGGGTACAAGGAAACTTGTTCTTGGATGTAGAGAGGATTTGCCAGAGGACCCCTCTGAAGGATGCCTAGGCATTGACCTAGAATCCTCTGAAGTTGTTTGATGTTTGTTTAATGGCCAATTAGATTTCTCTGGGAGTAGAAGGTCCTGAAATGCCTGTTTCTCTATAGAAGACTCAGAGCTCAGGACAAAATGGGGGCATTTTCCCTCTGGGCCATCAGAACTTGGCTGTGTGGACCCAGGTTTGGAAGCTGAATAATCACATTCTCTGGTCCTCTGGTTTCATTCTTTCCCAGCCCTGATTGAGCCTGCTTCTCTAACACTCATTGGGAGCCTTCATCTGCATCAGGACTGCCTGGCTTTGCTTCTTGCAGCAGCAGCAGCAGATGCAAGCAGCTAGGGAACAGGCCAAAGCAATAATGCCAATCACAATGGCAGCAATGGCCAGCCCAGTCTGGGCATCAGTCATGCCCCAGGTATTGCGGTCAGCACCAGCATCAGTGGTAGTTAGATCAGTGTAGTCTTCAACGAAGGTGGTGGTCTCCGTGGTAGAGCCAGAAGATGTGCTGTCAGAATAGCTGGGTGATGATGCATCAGGGTCTGTAAAGCGTGGCCCTTCCGGGTTGCTAGATACTTCAGGAACCTGGACACTAGGGACATTGATATTGATGATAACAAGAGACTGGCCTCGGACATTGGCTGGGCTTGAACACACCGGAAGGGTGTCTGTCCCCAATCTGGCTCTGTTGACAAGGAGCCAGTTATGAAGTGGGAGGATATCAGAGTCACACCTCCAGGGGTTGTCATAGAGTCGAAGCTCACACAGGTTCACCAAGTGATCAAAGATGCCCATGGGCAGGTTCTCTAGATTGTTGTTCTGTAGCTGGATGGTTGTGAGGCCATTGACGTTTGTGAAGATGCTGCTGGGAAGCTGTCGGAGGCGGTTATTTTGGAGGGAGATGTTCTGCAGGTTGGCCAGCACACGGAAGACATTTTCATCCAGGTTCTGTAGAGCATTGGTATGGAGGGAGAGCTCTCGAAGATTTGTCAGGCCGTTGAAGGCTCCTGGAGAGATGGAGCTGAGCTGATTGTGACTAAGAATCAGAACCTGTAACTGGGGCAAGTCAAGGAAGGTGTTGTCAGGGATGTGGGTAAGTTGGTTTTCGTAGAGCCAAAGTTCCCGTAGGTTGGGCATAGGCCCGAAGATCCCTGGGGAGAGCTCCTTCAGGGAATTGCCAAAGAGTGTGAGCCTGTTAAGCTGGGGCAGCCGCATGAAGATGCCATGGGGCAGCTGTGGGATGAGGTTGTTGGACAGATACAGTCTCTGGAGGTTGCGATTATTGTGGAACAGGCCAGGAGAGAGTGTGCCAATCTGGTTCTCCTGGAGGGCCAGCTCCTGGAGGTTGACGAGAGCATCAAAAGTGCCTATGGGGATGTCCGAAAGCTTGTTCTCATATAACCGGAGCACCTGGAGGTTGCCGAGATGCTGGAAGACCCTAGGTGACAGGTGGGTGAAGCAGTTCTTGCCCAGGTTGAGCTTGGTGAGTCCCACCAGGTGGTCAAAGGCACCATCGGGGATGTATTCCAGATTGTTGCCATGCAACTGGAGTTCTTTAAGATTACTAAACCGGGAGAACTGGGCTGGCTGGATCTGGGCCAGCTGGTTATTGGACAAAAGGAGGGATTCCAGATTGTCTAGACCCTGAAAGAGATCAGTAGGCAGTATCCGTATTTTGTTGTTGGAGAGGCTGAGGTAGCGTAGAGAGCCCAGGTTGCGGAAGGCACCCGGCATGATGTTGGACAGCTCATTCTTCTCCATCCTCAGGGCGATGAGGGCAGAGATATTGAGAAACGGTGCCTCCCTGATCTCGGTGATTTTTGTGTTGAGGATCTGCAGGCTCATAGCATTCCAGGGCAGAGGAGTGGGCACTGCCACAATCCGTGCTCCTGTGCATTCCACCTGGGAGGCCCGGGAACAGGTACACTCACTAGGGCAGCCATAGTAGGCCAAGCCTGCAGCCCAGGCCTGGCAGCCCACCAGCAAAAGGAGATAATATTTCAGTGGCATGGCCTGTGTTAGGAGAGAGAAGCTATGTGAGTCATGGTCACCTCGAGAGCCACCAACCCTCAGTTTCCACAGAGGCTTTCAGCCTCACCGTCATAAACCTGACTCAAAGCTCTCCTTGTTTTGGACAGAGAACCCTGGCTTTCCTACACCTGCACCCTTGCCTGAGCAATCACCTCACCTAGAAGCTCCTCGTGCTCATTCAAGCCTTGCCCACACTTCTGTGTCAAGTTCAAGTTCAAGTCTAGCCATCCTTAAGAAGTTTTCTAGATCTCATCAGTGGGTGTGAGTCACCCCCTGTGCAGGAAATAACTCTGCCAACTTCTTCTACTTCTTTGTCAGAGCCAGATAAACTTAGGTAGCATTTATCTGTCTCTTTCCCTAGCAAGCAAGCTTTGTCATTGTCGTTGTTGTTAACAACCTTTTTAAGGGTGTTGTCTTACAATCCTACAGGTTGCTAAAATAGAAACTATCTTTAAATATTTATTATATTTTTAACTATGTCTGAGAATTTCATACACACTTACATTGTATTTCAATCATATTCACACATGCGTGCGTGAGCATGTGCACACACACACACACACACACACACTTTGTCAAATTCTCCCTGGATCCACTCCCACCTCATCCCAATTCATGTCTTTTTTTTTTTTTAAATTACCTGCTGAGTCCAATTTGCACTGCCCGTATACACATGGGTGTGGGGCCATCCACTGGAGCATGTCTCCCTACCAGAGGCCACACCCTTAAATAAAACTGACTGTCTCTCCCTTACCAGCCATCAAAGCCGTCAGCTTTCAATAGCTCCTCAGCTAGGGGTGGGGGCTCGAAAGTTCCCTCCTCGATCCCCTGCTGGAATGCTGACTGGCTGATTTTGTGCAGGTCTTAGGCAGGCAGCCAGAGCTATGGTGAGGCTATGGCAGGTCCTCCCCTCCTGCAGCCCAAATCATCGACCTGTCCTCTCTTCAGTGATGATCCCTAAAGAACTGTATCATACAACTTCTATAGCTCTCGGCACATGAACAGGCTGGCAGAACACAGCCTTGGTGGAAAGACCGGGAAGGAAATGAAAAAAAAGTCAGTATATCAATAGGGTCTGAGCCTGGGGGATATTTGGACCACAGGGAGGGGCAGCAGAGGAAGGAAACACTGATCACAGGTGGCTCTTTCTGCCCTCCTGTCCCTCCCTGCCAGCCCCCGGCCACCATCACTATCCTGGCCCTTTTTCAGCCTGTCCATATGTGCTTCATTTAGACTCATTCCAAGCCACCTTCTGATAAGATGCACCATTCATACCACATGCTGTCTGTCTGGAAGAGGAGAACGGGTCTCAGCTTATGCCTAGGGTGTGGCTTCTGGTGTGAGTCCCGGTTCCCACAGGAAAACACTGGGTGGCCTGAAATAAGTCCCTGAAAACATAGACACACTTAAAACTGAAGTGGCTCCAGATGTCTCCTTAGACTCAAGAGCTAGAAACACAGTGGGCTGGGGGGTTGAAGTCACCCATGGCAATGTTAAATACAGAGTCATGGGCACAGTGCCCTATGTGGATATTTAAGGTACTGTGTGCCCAAATGAGAGTCTCAGGCCTCAGACTTTACCTTCTTCATCTGCTAAAAGGGAGAGACGACCCCTGTTTCCTATTGGAGCAGTTGTAGGGGTTAGATGTGAGAACAGACTCAAAGGTGTCCCATGCATGGCTGTACTAATGTGTGCCCTGGCTCCTAGATTACTCATGGCATACTTCCACTGGCCCCGGAGCCAGGAAGCTCTCAGAGTGTCTCCAGTCAGACATTCTTAGTCAAGGAACTAAGGATTTTTGTGTGTACATGAGTGGCCATGATCTCTGTCCACAGTTCAAAGGAGCCTATAACTCCTGAGGCCTAAGGAATTGCCACCAGTCATGATTTTATGAGGAGGCAGGAGGCAGGGGTAGTCTCCAGGAGTCCAGGTAAGGATTCTCAGTGGCATACCACGCCTCTCCTAAGGGGTGAAGCTGATGAGTAAAGGCAGGGATGTCCCTGGGCAGTCAAGGCACACATTAGATGAGAAGGGCCACTCTGCAGCTTCTCTTGATGCTCTGAGATGATGGGGCCCTGAGCCTCGCTCCCCACCCAGGCCTGGGCTTCCTATGCTCTTCCTCCATCACCCAACAGAAAAGCATCTGAGAAACGCTTCTCTCCTACCCACATAGACCTCAACTTTTCTAGTTCTGGTTCTTTCTAGCTCTGGCCTGCTGAACTTTCATGAGGAACTCACCTAAGTGTGTATAACTACAGAGGAAGAAAACAGAACACCATGGCCACTGGAGTCCAGAGGCAAAAGAGCATGCGGCAGGTAAGGCTAAGGACCACATTTAATCCGCAAGTCAGGTCCACAAAGAAAGAGAGGAAACTGCTTAGACAGAGGACGCAGAGCCAGGCATAGTGTCTCATGCTTGTAATGCCATCATTTGGGAAACTGAGGCAAGAAGATCTCTGCAGCTTTGAGCCTAGGCTGGACTAATAAGAATAAAAGAAGAGAATTCTGTCAACCCAGTGCTGGCTGAGTGGAGACAGGTGCATCCTGGGAGAGTTCTGTCAACCCAGTGCTGGGTGAGTGGAGACAGGTGCATCCTGGGAGAGTTCTGTCAACCCAGTGCTGGCTGAGTGGAGACAGGTGCATCCTGGGAGAGTTCTGTCAACCCAGTGCTGGCTGAGTGGAGACAGGTGCATCCTGGGAACTCAACAGCTGGACAGCCAACCTAGCAGAATGGAGGCTGCAGGGTCCTAGCAGGATCCAGGTTCAGTGAGACTTTATCTCAAAAATTAAGGAGGAATAGAGGAAGACATGTGAAGTTGACCTCTGGCTTCCACGCGTGTACCCAAACGCATAAGTACACCCCTCCCCCAACAAAGACATACACAAAGAGAGCACAGGAAAAAATAGCTCTGTCTCCAAAACGTAGTGTCAATAACAAGGAAACAATGATGCTGCAAAAGCTAACGTGATCTTAGTCTCAAGAGAAGTATGGAGTGTGGCGGGGAGGAGGTGATGGCCTTATCCGACACGCCCCAGATCAGGACCCTTCTTACTACACCATGCTCGGTTCCACTCTGAACTTGCAGGCCAATGAGAAACTGGTGTTCTTAAAGAACAGTGCTTCTCAATCTTCCTAACACTGTGACCCTTTAATACAATTCTTCATGTTGTGGTGACCCCAACCATGATTATTTTGCTTGCTACTTCATAACTGTAATTCTGTTAGTGTTATGAATTGTAATGTTAATATCTGATATCCAGGATGTGATCCCTGTGGAAGGGTCGTTCAACCCCCCTACAAAGGGATCACAGCCCACAGGTTGGGAACCAATGGCCTAGCGGCTGGTGAGAAGACATAGAAGTTCCATTTGAGTATACATTGAAGAAGCTGCAGCCAGAAGTAGACAGAAACTTGATGCTCCTTTCCAGAGTGTAGATAACTGCCATAGGATAAAGGACACAATGCAACTCCAGAGACTGACACTAGTATGCCAGGGATATGGCACCAGAGTTCAGTTCACACTCGGTGTGCACAGTCTCACAGAGGCAGCCAGCTCCGAGCTCAGGCACAGCTGAGCATTTTTAGGTTGAGATGGAGAGAAGACTCCTACCCGGAGAGGACAGTGATGGCTAGCCCATGGCTAAGATTTCAAGTTCGAGGGCTGAGTCCCAGAGAGCAGAAGTGAGAATCTCCCATCTCCCAGGAGGCTGGGCAGTCGGGGCTTGTGTCTGTCCATCCCCTTGGTAGATGTGTGTGAGACTACCTGGCTGAGATTCAGCTGCTCTTGGTGCTGTCTGAACTTTTCATAAATGTTCCTTTGCCCAGCTCCAAAGATGATATCATAGCCCAAGAAATGGAGAACAATTACATGCCCATCCCCTGGGGGGCAGGGCTGGGGAGGTGGAGGCGGAGGAATCAGGCCAGCCCCGTGAAGACTCTGAGCTCTGGGGGACACATTGTAGTCTGGGAGGGAAACCAAAGAGATAATTCCCAGTGGGAACAGGCTCTGTTGTCTAAGATGGACCACACTCAGCACAACAAATATTACAAGAATCCCTAATTTTTTTTTTTTTTTTAGAAATCCTTCCTGTCTGTTGAGCCCACCCAGGGCTACATCAGCTGTTTCCAGTTTTCCAGTGGTTGTTACAGCTGGTGTCTCCCAACCTGCCTACTTCTGACCACCTGCAGGGAGCATCTCAAAACTCTGCAAAGAGGGCTCAGAGCCCATCTGGAGCCAGGCCTTAGACTCTTGGCAGTGCTGCAGGCCATGGCCCTTGGTCTAATAGCCCACGCTGTCCAGTGCTGCTTGGCAGCCATGACAATGGCAGTTAAAGGCCCTCAAAGCTGTCCTAATTACAGCTTCTTCCTTCAGGCATGGAGCGCGTCCTCAATCATTTCAGCCAATCTCTGGGGAGGGGGTACACCCAGCGTCAGTCAGATCCATGTAGTCAAAGAACTGGGCAGACAGACAGAAGGACAGTCGGCTCACCTGGACATAGACGCGGCCCCTCCCCAGGAGTGGAAATGATGGAAAAGGTGCTGGCTGTGGGTCTCTTTGCAGAAACACCCTGTGACTCACAAGTGAACACATAATTAGCCTTGAAGCCCTGGGCTTTGCTAGTTGGGAGCTGGGCTTTCTTGGATTATTACCATCATTCCTGTTCACTAAACCCAGTGTTCCCTGGAAAGAGATTCCTTATTTCAGTGCCACAAAATGAAACTTTTGAAAAGGGCCAGGGAGACTCCTATTCTATAGTATCTTGACATTAACAACCAAGTTTAGGTAAATGCTGCAAGCCTCAGTTTCCCCTTCTGTAAAAGCTTCCAAAGCCCTTTATAGTTCTAATGTTGCTTCTCACATTCCCTCTTCCCCACAAAGAGCTGCCTGTCTAGGCCCCACTTGCATGCCAAGGCTTGAACACTCTCACCTTTTCACAGCTGCTTGTTTTCTAAGTTTCCCCTGCAGGACAACACCAGAGTTAAACAAGGCCTGAGGGGACCCTGAAGGGCCTCTCCCTGGCTTCTCAGTGCACCTGAGGGAATTGAGGCTCTTCCTCCCTGCCTGTGACACTCCCTGAAGATGGCTTCCTAATCAAGGCTCTTCTGGAGAGAGATGGACCCTGCTGTACAAAAGAGAGACCAGGCTTGGGCCTACACTCATTCCTCACCAGGGTTGTCCTCTGTCTGGCTGCTCCTTGGTGGACAGTGTGAGTCAGAGGCTAGACCTAGATGGGGCTCAGTCTTCAGAGTCTCTCTCTCTCTCTCTCTCTCTCTCTCTCTCTCTCTCTTTCACACACACACACACACACACACACACACACACACACACACACAGTGGCCTAAGAAGAATCTTGTTGACTAGACCTGATCTAGCATCACTACGGTGACTGTGAGGTGACCTAATCTGGACAAGACACTGAGAACAGTTCTAGGAACAGAGAGGGTTCCCAATAAAAGTGAGGGGTGGGTATTGCTTGCTAGCTTGATGCATAGTAAAATTGGGTCTCTGCAGGCTCCACCCACAGAGCTCCTAACCTCCAGGTTGGGCTAAGGCCTAGACTCACACACATAGTAACACCCATTCCAGTGTACACAGACCACACTTCAAAGTACTTAGAGTGTAATCTAGACTACCTGGGACCCCATGCCCATAGCCTATGTCATAGCCACCAAGAACAGAGAAAGACTGGAATTAGAGGAGACTGAGGGCCGTTTCACCATCTAGACACAACTAGCTCCTGCTTGGCCTCCCCAACCTGGAATCTACGTCTTGTACCAGTAGAGCCGAGAAGGTGTTTCCAGATACAGTTTATGAAATTCATGACATCACTGGTACAAGAGACTTTGAAGTCATCTGTAGATGAGAAATTGATGGCATTGTAGGAGGAAGGGACTCACCCAAGGTCACACAGGCAACTGGAGACTCTACATTGAGCCTGGTAAACCCCTGGACCTCATCATGAGGCTACTTCATGGCCTTGTCTGTGTGGGCTTCCACCTCCTGTGGTGTGGTGGAGAGGGAGAAGATGCCTCGCCCCTACCGCTAACCTGATAGGCCCCAAAACAATCACCCTCTACCACCCAGCATTATTAACTGAACCCAAGCCCTCCCCACACTCATTCTTCCGCAAGTGACTTTCTGCTCTAAGGCCACTGTGATGATGTGTTATTAAGGGTTAACGGGGTAGCCTGAAGGAGGGGAGAGAAGATTCAGAAGGGGGAGGGGCACCAGAAAGAGGGATTGGGCCTGGTATTCTCAGCACACACAGCCCATGACTTAGGAATATTCTACCCCAGACACAAAGCACCCTTGAATGCCATCATGTGAGACTGTCCAAACCTCATCCTCCATGGTCCTTCAAAGTCAAAATATTCATTGACTTTGTTTTGCTTTATAAAAAAGAGAGTGAATAATAAAAAGCAATTCCTCCCTAGGCCCTTTATGGGGACCCTCCCAAGCCTGGGGCAGGCCTAGCCTGGCTTCCTGCAAAGGTCAGAGCAGGGCTGTAATTTGCTGGCAAGAGCTGTAGAGCACACACACTGCCCAGCACAATGGCAGGAGTTGGGAAGGGGTGCCTTCCTCTAAGAAGCCACAGAGTACAAAGATACTCCTTCCAGTGTATCCAGAGCCTTATGTCTGAAGCAGAGGAAAATGGTATAGTCTCTGATCAGAACATCTCAAAAGCAACTTCTGTCCTGTGTCCCACAGCCAAGGCAGGCCCGGGAACAGGCAACTTCAGTGATTCCATTGTGGCCTGGAGTTAAGGAGGCAAACTGTCATCTGTAATCACAGCTTTTGTGTGTTTGCTGGCAGGACAAAGTCTGGGCAACGTCATTCTCAGCTCTCATTTCTGCACATCTTCATCTCCTTCCACCCATGCCTCACATCCCTCCATTTACAGAGCTAATCTGGGTAGTGTCCCCCTCCCCAGCCTTGGGAAGAACCTTCTTATACTTCCTGTGGGGTCTTCTCAGAGCTTTTCCTGGTCCATGACCCTCTCACATGCCTTCCCTACCACTGTCCCTGTCGAGACCAACAGTTGACTCACCACCACAGGAAAATTGGACTGTCTGGCCCTGAATTTACTCCAGATGTTCAGGCAATGCAGAAAGAAAGAAGACCCAGTAAGCGAATTCCCAAGTCACAGAGCAGGGGCACCCACCCATCTGAGAGCTTCCTTCTGTAGAGATGCTGGTGTGTGGCTGGCAACACTCAGCACCATTGAGTGCAAAAGTCAGTACAGAAGTCAATCTGCCCTAAAGGTAGAATCACAGCAGTGCATTCAGCCCTAAAGGCAGGTTTGCTCAGGTTGGAAGGTCTGAAAGGCTCTGCTTTTCTACAGTTGGTTCTTGTGCATGTGGGCAGAGATGCAGGTAAGGATGGGATTAAAACCCACCCAGTCAGCTGTGGCTATAGCTAAGCTCTAGAATGCTTGCTCAGCAAGATCGAGGTCCAGAGCTTGATCCTTGGCACCAAAATACATGTGTGCATATATGTGTACATACATACATACATGCATACATACACCCGATTCTCATCACAAACCTACTACCGGCCACTCTTTCCCAAACTCATCAGCTCCCCTGACGTAAGCCCTCTGACACTTTTAGGTGACCAGAATGGGATCTTCTAAGCCACACGCAAAGCTAGAACCTGGATATCTAAGCCCACAGCTGGATTCCAGATTGGCACTGCTAAGTAGGACCTGCACATCTGCTGTAGTCCAGCAGGTAACACTGTCAATCTGTGACGAAGAGCTCACTTCTCCCAGGCAGAAACCCTGAGAGGGTTCACCGTCCTGGACAGATCTGTGCGCAAGGACCCCCTATAAGTGGCCACCTCTGTAGATGAAAAAGAAATTATACAGGTCCCACCAGCCAGAACCTAAGAGAAGCTCCTTATTCTTGTGAATCTGATATCCTGGAGGTAAACCTTCAGTCAACTTTCAACTAACTCCACAAAAGCTCTCTCCACTGCACCCCAAACTGACTCCACAGACCATAAAGACAAGAAAAGGAAACGGGGCATCAAGATGCACAGCTAAACCCTGGGACCGGGGCACTGCGGGCAGGCTCGCCCAGCTCCTGCACTGACTGTACCTGTTCAAGTCCTCAGAGCATCCCAGGCACGTGCCAGCCCTGTTCCTTCTGGGGTCTCTCCCGGGAGCCTATGGTCAGCCAGGAGGTGGGGCGGCCGGGAGGGAGGGCGGACACCCACTTACCAGCAGCTCCACGCGGCTGCCGGGTCTACAAGAGGGAGCCTGTGAGGAGAGGAGGAGGACCGGGCGGGCTCAAGGCTGCAGCATGAGTGCGGGCCTTCTGGGTCCTCCCCGTCATTTAAACACCCCGTCGTGAGTCACCGCAGGGGGCAGTGTCGGCCTGCGGGGCGGGGCAGCCCGACTCTGGGCGCATCATCAGGGAACTGCGTTCAAGCTCAAGGGGTGTTCTTCGACTGAATTGGAAAATAAGTGCCCTCCCCCGCCCCACCCTCCTTCATCTTCAGATTCGCGTTTGCGTCCACTGGGATGCTGGAAAATGGGGCTTTCTGCCACCTCAGTGAGTCTCAGAGTGCCTGAGACCCTGCACTCGCCTTAGGCATCAGCCCAGGGGTGATCAAAGTCCCGTTGAGTGTCTGTCTTCCCCCATCCCCATTTCTCCTTTTTCTTCCCCCCACTTCTAAACTTTTTATACAGAAATATCTCCTATTTTACAGAAAATATGTGAGAACAACATAAGGGATACTCAGATACTTCACTCAAGACAGCCATTGTTAACATTTTAGAAAAGGCATTTATTTTAAGTTCCAAGGAAGAATTTCTTCTGCCATGTCTCTTCTAAAGGCAGCGTTTCATGTCTCTCTGAGGCCATCTTATGCTCCTGGGCTGCTGCTCCAGAGATGTTTGTGTGCCATGGCCATGGCCCTGGGCTGTGACGGCAGCCATGGAGGTGGTTGGTGACTGAGAATGAGGTTTCTCCACACCTTTCACCCCCGCACTACAGCAAAAGCATGCCCTGCTGCCCCTACCTACTCCAGTAGGGAACCAAGATACTGCTTATATTGAAGATTCTGGGGAAGAAGATAGAGGTGTCACAGTTGGGGAGGGGACAGCCAGCCTTCAGATTCTTTTCCCTCAAACAAAGCAAGAGCCACTTACAGACTGAAGGTGTCTGGGCTCAGTTTACCTTCTCCACCAAGCGGCAAGAGTGATGTTTGCAGCCAGCACCTGGTGGACTTCCAAGAGCCTTAATTAATGTTTGCAGGGTGCTTTGGGATGTGCAATGAAAGGCAGACATAAAAGTGCAGTGTTATTACTGAAACAGTCATTTGGGTGGTCAAGCCCTACAGCCTGAATCATGCCTCACCATAGCACCATGAATCACAGCCAGAAACAAAAGTGCCCTGGCTATTAAACAAGAAGCCTGGGAGGGCTGTCACCACACCCCCAGCCCCAGCTCCCCAGCCTCAGCTTCCTTCCCCACTAATATTCCACAGGAGAGCATCTTCTTTCTAACCCCCAATCTGGGAGCCTCCACATCTTGAAGCCAGGGGCATCAACTTCCTGCTTGTGAATCTTCAAAAATAATACTCCCTTTTGCCTCCCTTTACAGTCACTGTGCTAGGCTCTGTGCTGAGAGCTGTAGCCAACAATGGGTCCATTCAAGAAGCACAGCTGGAGGACACATGTCCTGAAGGACCTGTGTTGCATTTCTATATTGCTTCCTCCACATCCTGTTTTTCAACCATGGCACAGTGACATTCAGGGCCAGGTGATGTTTTCTGTGGAGTTACCCAGTGCTTTGTAGTACAGTATGGCAAAGAGGAGCTCTGGCCTCTATACTCTAAAGGCCAGGGGCATCATTTATATATGTAGTGGTGGCAACAAAAAATGTCCCTAGACATTGCCAAGGATCCCCTTCCATGAGGAGGGGTGGGCGAGAACTATTGGCCTATCACGGGTTCTCTACACTGCAAATGAAGCAGTTATCTCCAAAACAAGATCCAGGCCAGTGCTGACTCCCCAGAGGTCACCCATCAAGAGGAAGGATGAGGATGCAAATTTATGGCTTCTGTGCTGTTCATATCTCCATGGGACTAATTGCTCAGGCATGACTTGGGCAGGTAAAAACACCACCCTATTTAGACAGGCTGTATGGAGGTTTGAATAGGTGGGGGTGGAGTTGAGAGACAGGGCAGTCCTTGGGTAAGGGAGGAAGTGTTTGCAGGCCTGGTGCTGAAACAGTGGAGTGGATGATGGACACCATGAAGGACAGAGCAAAGAAGGCACTTGGCCAAATGTCAATGAGCTGAGGAAGCCTGGGATGCCTCCTAGAGGAATGTGTGGCCTTGCAGGCAGTGGGGAGCCACCAGAAGCATTGGAGGGGGTAAGAAGCATGAACAGAACTAGTTACAGGATGCTGGTATGGGGAAAAGGTGCCAAGTTTCTGGCCCTCATGATAGCACGGGGCTGATGTGCAGTAACCAGGATGTGCAAGAGGACCACCCTGGAGTGCCCTACACATCCTCTTACACTTGTACTTCCTGAATCATGAGAAAGCAACATGGTGCCCAGTCAGCCCCCACAAGTGAGACATATCACTGCTGAGAAGAAAAGCCTGACTCACCAGCCTAAGGCTCTGTGGCCTCAGGGTTCACTTTCTATCTATCCTGTGGGGAAGAACCAGAAGGACCAGGTTTGCTGCAGAGCTCAAGGGAAGTCTGACATCACGCCCCCAGACCCATGTGTATCTGTTTTGGTTAAGAAGGGTACAGGGCACCTGTGAGATGGTTCAGTGGGTAAAAGTACTTGATTACACAAGCTCACAGTCTAAGATGGAGCCATGGGACCCATGTTTAAAGAGCCAAGCACACTCACACACCTGTAGTTTTGGACTGGAGAGATGGCTCAAAGGTTAAGAGCACTGACTGTTCTTCCAGAGGTCCTAAGTTCAATTCTCAGCAACCACATGGTGGTTCACAACCATCTATGATGAGATCTGGTGCCCTCTTCTGTATACTGTATACGTAATAAATAAGTAATTTTTTTCTATTAAAAAAAGCCAAACACATACACCTGTAGTCTCAACTATCCTTCTAGATGGGACTGGGAGACAGCAGAGTCACCTGGAGTTCGAAGGCCAGCTAGCCTAGAGCTGCTGCATAGCAGAAAAGAAAGAAGCTCTTCTTCAATAAGGTGAACAGAGAACCAACTCCCAAAAGTTGTCCCGATATGTGTATGCATGCCATGGTAGGCTAGTGCCCAGACTCACACACACAAATCTCATACACATGCATACTCTCTCTCTCTCTCTCTCTCTCTCTCTCTCTCTCTCTCTCTCTCCCTGTCCCTCTCTCTCTCTCTCTCTCTTACACACACACACACACACACACACACACACACACACACACACATAAATAAATAAAAAATAAGGGGACAGAAGGGTGGGGCAATTGGAGCTCTGGGAACCATCTTCTGCTCTGAGGAAAGAACCGGCCATAGAACCCTACCACATGGCATTATCATCCCATGAACCCCCAGTAGAAGACAGAGAGTACCCAAGGGTGGCAAGGCTGTGGGCAACAGAACAGCTTTCTTTGCTCTACCAAAGGCAAGATGCATCTGTCGGAGTTGTCTTGCTTCCACAGAATGACAGTGACTGTATTCAAGACTGTTAACGGCTGACTTCCGACTTCTTCAAGACAGAAGACCAGGGAGGAAAAAGAAGGGCTTGGACCCATGTCTAGGGGCCAGATGAATTAATAAGTCCAGGAAGCCCCACACTGGGGTAAGGATAACTCGAGGTCCTAAGTGCCAGAGAAGGACCCCTCCCAGGGAAACAGTGTGGCAACCATGCTCACGGCTAACTCTGCATAGCACCTTTTCAGAGGTTTATGTTAGCTTTTCTGTAAACGACAGCAGGACTATGGCAAGGCAGCAGTCACTTCCCTATACATTATTACCATTATATAGCAACGTTGTTCCTCAGTGACATCTCAACCTATGGGAAACAATGTCAATCATGGTCGCCCAGAAGCCAGAGGACAGAACAAAGCCACACTTTCCCCTTTGAACAGCCTTCAAAGTCGGTACATCTCTCTCCTTCTAGGGCCCCTCCTCTCCCACCTGCCATGGTCCTTCCATCTCTGAGGCAGCAAAGGTCATGGGGCCTCTGAGGTCCCCCCGCCCATGAGTAGCTTATGGCTCAAAGCTCCTCCCAAGGTCCTGGCTAGCCTGAAAAATCTAGTTTGGGGCCCAAAGCAGTGAGTCTCAAAGAGATTCATAGGTGCAGGTTGTTTCTGTTATATTTGTTTGAGACAGGGCCCCTCTGTATAGGGCTCACTCTATAGACCAAGATGGCCTTGAACTCACAGAAATCTGTCTGCCTCTGCTTCCTAAGTGCTGGGATTAAAAGTGTGCACTACCATGTCCAGCTAGTTCATGTTTTATTGAAATAAACTTGATCCTTGTGTTACATCTACTAGGTAATTAGGCCAACTATCATACACTAAAAATAGTTATATTTCTATCTTGTCTTCTATTAAGTTGAAACCTGCCTTCTGGGAATCCCTACAAATGGGCTCTGTCCCATATAGGGACCATATTATCATGTCAGCTCTTACCTGGAGTCTGCTTTCATGAGTAGGGCCCATGAGCCCATGCTGTCAAAGCCTTCACCTTTCTTTAGTGTTGGACACACCCTACCTCACCTCACCATTCTAAGCACCAACATTCATTCACTCAACAAACTCTGTTCCAGGTCATAGAGTAGGTGTAAGCACACAGGAGTGAATTCCTAAAAGAACTCAAATACCCTAACAATTAAGTTCAAGAGTAAGACACAGAACCATGGAGCTTTTAAGGGCCATGGAACAAGGCTCTCCCAGAGGGCTGACACTTGAAGAGCTCCTGGTAGAATGAGGAGGCATTTGGACATTCTGGGAAGAAGCAAGGGCATTTGTGAAGGCACAGAGGTATGAGAAAGAAACTAGCAGTCCTCAGAGCAGGCTCATGTCAGAAGCACAACCACTGTCCAGGAGGAGGGCAAGGCCAGCATAGGAAGAGCCTCAATAACTAGGATGCATTATGTAAGGCACAGAGGCATTCAACTGGCAGTGTCTGACCAGACCAGTGTGCCATGGTGGTTTCCACAGGACATCTGACAGTGTCTAAAGACATTTTTTTTCATTATTTGGAAAAGGCTACTGGCATCTGGGGACTGGAAGATGCGACACTGCTAAATGCCCTGCAGTGTGTATGAAAGCCCCCAGGCAGAGAACTATGTGGTCTGGGAAATCACTGATGCCAAGAAGAAAGGTGTTTGGGTGACGATGTAGAGTGTGAGTTACTAAGGGACATGGAATGGGGAAACACAATAAAAAATGACAGTAGCTCAGACAGATGATAAAGACCTGGAGCACTGCATAGCCAATTGGTAAAGTCCAAGGATGGAATGTTTGTAGCAACCGGTGGACTGCTGAAGCAGGGCTGCAGGGGTACTATCACCGGGGAAGCCAATATCTCAAGAGCTGAATCACAGTGGCGTTTCTACCTAAATGTGGAATGGTAGCTCTGCTGCATTGGAGATGTCACTGACTGATTCTCAAGGCATGGTTGTCACCTTAAGATCCTAAATAACTGCTCCTGGACCTACCTTCATGTTCATATTCCTGCCAGAGGGAAGGCACAAAAAGATGCTTAGGGTTTGGTCCTTCTCTTTAGGGAAACCACACACTCATATCACACTATCCAGAGCTTAGTCACGTGGTTGCTCCCATCTGCAAGGGAATGCAATCTGGAGCCAAGCACCACATACAAAGCAAGACTCTCATAACTGTGGAATAGTACGTGAGTGGCCTTTAGGGACCATCAACAGGCTGTGTCATCATGAACTTTAAAAATATTATAAAGACCATTAGTCATATGGAGGCATGGGTGAGTGAGTGGTTGTCCAGTATCATTAAGAGATCCTGATGATGAGAGAAGAGAGAGCTGTGGGGCAAAGCTGAGCCCACTGTGGACTGTCCAGGGAGTCTAAGATCATGTCTGAGCTCACAGGAAGGCACGGGAGTAGAGCGCTGTGAAGTAGGTAAGGGGTGGATTGCACAGAGATGGTACCTAATCTGGAAACTCCCAACACCCTGGCTTAAACAAACTCCTGATTAAAGGGTTAGGGGGAAGATAAAGTCTGGGCTTCCTGAAGTGTGTGTGAGTGCATGTGTGTGTGCATACATGCAAGAGAGAGAGAGAGAGAGAGAGAGAGAGAGAGAGAGAGAGAGAGAGAGAGAGAGAGAAACAGAGATAGACAGAGTACCTTGAGTAGTGGATGAGCACCTTTACTGTCCATCATAGGGAGATAAGAAAGGGGTAAGAAGCTGGACTTGAAACCCATTCCAGCACTTGAGAAAAAGACCAAAAAGACATGCAAAAAGACCAAAAGTTCAAGGACAATCTGAGCTCCATAGGGAGATCTGCCAGAAAAAGAGAGAAAGGGAGAAAGAGAGGGAGAGGGGGAAAGACAGACGGGAAGGAAGGAAGGAAGGAAGGAAGGAAGGAAGGAAGGAAGAAAAGCAGCCCCAGGTCCCCACTGCTACCATAACAAGAGGCCACAGTAGAGCTGGCTACAGTGGACCTGAGCTTGACCCAGTAAAGGAAGAGAGCTGACTCTGCAAAGTTATCCTCTGACCTCTACACATGTGCATGTCTCCCAACATACACACATGCACAAAATTATAATAAATTCAATGATTAATTTTATAAAGAGCTTGCAGTGAGTGGCGGAAGGAAGGAAGGAGGAAAGAGGAGGGATGAGGAAGGATGAGGAAAAGATCAGAAGTGTGGGGTTCGGTGAAGCCCTCAGCCAGGGCCCCTCAGCGTGGGGAGAAGAAGGCGGGAACAAACGGGAGGCAGGATCCTGGGGGGAGGCTCAGAGTGTGTGCTGTGTGTGTGTTGTAGGCGTGTATTACAAGTTTGTGTGTGCATGCAGGTGGGGGTCAGATGATAATGTCAGGCATCTTCATACGTCACACTATTCACTCTATTATTTATTTTAAATTTTGTATTTATGTATTTATCTGGCACATGCATGGAGGTCGGAGAACAACCTGCAGAAGTCAGTTCTTGCTTCCCAGCTCAAGTTGTCAGGCTTGACGGCAAGCCCCTTTACCTTCCAATCCATCTTGCTGGCCCTCACCTCATTAAAGACAAAGTCTTTGTTTGAACTGGAGCTCACTGGTTGGATAGACTAGCTGATCCAGTAAAGGAAGTCCCAGTGTATTCTCAAGTCGCTGCCTCCCCAGCAACCACAGGGACTGCAGGCACTTGCTGCTGTACGTACACTGCTACATAGTTGCTGGGCATCCAAACTCAGGCCCTCAGCTTAGGCCTCACTGGAGTGACCTGATCGTCACATCCAAGGCTCTACCATGGGACATTGTCATCATGTAGAGTTCATTGCGTTCATGAGAGTTCATGCAGTCCTGAATTCCTTTGGGTCTGGAAGAACACAACGTCAAGTGTCTGCTATCACAGTGTCATACAGTGTGTTCACAACGCAAGAGGATTTTTAAGGACAGAGAATTCAACGTGTTTATAGATGGAGTGAGAACGGAGGAACCTAGGAAAGGAAGATGGGGTGAACAGTTGTGGATGTCAACCCAGCACTCTGTGGTCCAGCAGCCGGGAGCAGGATCCCTGTTGCAGAGAGGGCTCAGGCTTTTGATGGCTTCATATCTCAGCTCTGCAAGTTCTCACCCTTCCTCTCTGAACCTTCTTGTCCCAATACATGAAGTCAATGAACCTCATTGGCAACCAGCCTCACCTGATTAACTCAGGGCTACAAGACAAATAAGATGTGAGGTCCATAGTGCTGGACTTGAGCTCAGCAGCTGAATGGATGGGAGTGCCTTTCCCTCTCCCTAAGGATGATGTACTCCCAAATCAAGAGCATAGGTAGTTTGTGAGCAAGCACCTTTATCATGCCTTGCTTGTATCAAAGGGGTTGAGTTTGGACTACATAAAGTATACCTGCACATATCTCAACAGCAATGATGTTTGTGATCATCAGGGGATTTCATCATGTGTAAACATCAGGGCTATTTGCACAATAGCCTTAAAAGGCTAAGTCATGGAGATATAATCTGAGGGAACCACTGGCATATATGTGGCTCACTGTCAATAGAAACATATGTAGCCCGTGACTGCATCGGGCACCATGCTCATGTTGGAAGAATGATGCCAGAAATACTGAAAATATATAAAATAATGATAATGGGACAAACAAGCAGACAGTCACCTTCTTAAAATCCTCAATGACAACTCCCAGACTCATCCCCATCCATACCCAGTTATTAGTGGTGTTTCTCCAGAGATGAGTTTCCTAAGAGTGCTCTGGTCTCCAGTGTGTGCTCCTCATGATGGTGACTGCAGAATCATGGGTATTTGCTCAGAGCTGTGGGTGGAGGGGAGAGCATCTCATGGCGAGAAAGCAATCCTCAAACAAACAGGCCAAAGATCTGAACAGATAGCTCTCCAAGAAATATACACAGGTGGCTAATGAAGCTGCAAAAGAATGCCCAACCACATTGCATTACAGAGATGCAAACTATAGCATAAAGGCAGACAGACAGACAGACAGACAGACAGACAGACACACACACACACACACACACACGTTTCTATGAGGAAAAAAAACACATCTGTTTGAACAGATGTGGAGAAGTTGGATTGATTGTTTCACAATGGAAGGGATATAAAATGACTCAGGATATAAGATGGAGAGCAGGATGGCGCTTCTAAAAAGTTACATGTAGAAGGTCCATACCATATAGTTATTCCTCCCCTGGGCACATGCCCCAGAGCAGAACTTCTCTGCCCATAGACACAGCAACATTAATCTCAACAGCCAGTCTAAGCCCAATAGCAAATGAATTACTGACCAATCCATAGAATGTGGTGCATATAAAAACACATATGACTATTTTCCAGTTTTAAGAAAAAAATGAATATGGAAATTTTGCTGAGAGAAAGAAACCAATCTCAAAAAAGTATTGTGTACTTTCGCTTTTAGGAATAATATATATTGTAGCTAAATTCACAGAGACAGAGTATAACAAAGTGATCACCATGAACATGGGTGGGGGATGGGGATTGATAATGGGCTGAGTTTCAGTTTGGGGAGCTGAAAACTTTCTGAAGATGGGTGATAGTGACAGTGTGCAAAATAATGGCGTACTCAATGCCACAAACTGTATATTTAGGAATAGTTGAGGCAAGCTGGGTGTGGTGATCCACACCTATTATCCCAGCACTCCAGATGCTGAGGCAGAGGGTTGCTACTTTGAGACAGCATAATGAATGAGGTCTTAGCTCAGACAAAGCAAAGGAGGGCTCAGCAAAGAAAGGGGCTTCTTGTGCAAGCCTTAAGACCTGAATTTGAGTGTGGCGATCTCTGCAGCCCGCGTAAAAGTGAAGAAACTCCACAAAAGTGTCCTGGGCTGCCAGCCCCACTTCCAGGAACATTAACTAAAGTGAAATTTCAAAAATTAAATAATAAATAAAAACAATTAGCCTGGTAAGTTTTATATGTATTTTATCATAGGAAAATTTGAAGAAAATAAGAAATTGTGTGTTACATACAAAGTAAACTCCAGGTTCCAAAGAGTTGAGGTCCATTGCAGCAATAGTATGATAATGTTCCACAAAAATCAAAAGTAGCCCTTGCTCAAATTATTAAGCAAAAGCCAAGACCACAAAAATCATTCAGCATATTCTGGCACCTGCTTAGGCGGACGCATGGCAAACTACAGAAGCCATCCCTTTGAGCTGGCCAGCTCTGGGTTCCCTTTACCCAGCAGGCGTGGCCAAGCTTTTGAGGAAGGCTAGATTATCTCAGGTGACAGGAATATGGCTCATATTCCTATCCCTATAATTTGTCTGTCATATTTCTTCACATTTTTTTCTAATGCCGCCTGATGATTTTTATAGTGAAGAAAACATTCCTTGGATTCTCCATTTTTAAGACCCTATTCTAGCGTCCTTGCAGGGTTTCTCAAGTGGGTCTTGGAAGGACCAGTGAAGCCACCATCCCCAGATGAATCATGCTGGTAGCATGACAAAGCAGACTGGACTCATGGTTCAGAACAAAAGGCCTGGCAAATCTCTGCAAGGGGGCCCACAGAGGCAAGCTGGAATGATCTTCAGTTCCTACCCCAGGACACTAACACCCCTAACACTGAGCACAGGGTACCCCAAACTCAAAACAATCTTAGTCTTCTGTAAGGCAGGCATCTGGCTTCAATGGGGGCAGGAAGGGGTGGTCCAGCCAGGATAATAAGGCAAGGAGAAGAACAGGGAGACAGGAAGCTGCAGGAGGCTCATGGGAAATGGGGCATCTGTGCGCTCTGGGGAAAAGAATGGGATGGAGGCATCCTAGGCGAGAGCGAAGCCTGATTCAGGGAGGGCTGCTGTGGGAGAGGAAGGGCCGTAACAGAAACGTGAGGTTCTTGTTCACCTGGCAGGTAATGATGGTTGATCCAGCCCTCAGTCCAGCCATCACTCAAGAGCAGTGGCTCTCAACCTTCCCAGTGCTGTGACCCTTTAATACAGTCACATTGTGGTGATCCCCCCCACCACAAAATTATTTCTGTGCTCCTTCATAACTGTAATTTTGCTGCTGTTATGAACTGTAATGAAATATCTGATATAAAATACCTGATCTTTTTGATATGAAAGAGCCATTTGACCACCAAAGGGGTCACATCCCACAGGTTGAGAGCTACTGCTCCAGAGACTGCTTTTCTGTTACATCAGCCTGAAGAATTGCCCAAACCCAAGTGGCAAGCTTCTCAAGTGCCTCTGAAATGTTCCTTTTCAAAGAGCCCGGCATCCCATCCCCTGAAAGTTCAGAGAGTCTAAAGGCAGACAGTTAAAAAGTGGGAGTCAAGAGACCATGGTTTGCTGCAAAGAAAGAGAGGGAGCAAAAGTTCTCTTTGGCCTAAAGCAATTTATTCAAGTTACATTTAATTGTACATTTTAATATGAGACTTCCAAATTTTATGCCACAATAAAACAGAGCAGCCTTTGAAATGATTAAACTAACAACGTCGAAGTCCTTACGGCTAGAGCAGCCTCCAGAGCGTCACCACACCTAATTAAAGGTCAGGGATGCACACTGTAAAGGATGTGATGTTCCCCTTAATCTGTACATGAATGAACAGGTCTTTTCTGGATGCCCTACATGACAGGCTGCAAGAGACGGGGCCACATGTACTCAACCTAGGGATTCCCACTGTGCCATCTACTCCTTTTATTTTTCAGTTTGTGTTTTTTAATTTTTTGTGTGTGGGTGTTTTGCCTGCATGTATAACTGTATACCACATATGTCCACTGCCCAGAGGCTAAAGAGGGTGTCAGATCCCCTGGAACTGGAGTTACATACAGTTGTGAGCCATCATGTGACTCCTGGGAATCTCCTAGAAGGACAACAGCCTGTGGTTTTAATTGCTGAGCCATCCCCCACCCCCACCACCAACTACTCTTAGTGAGAGATTCCAAGAAGAATAGAAAGGTACCATTAGCTAGAGGAAGAAAAAAGTAAGCCAGTGAACATGTTCAGGAAAGACTGTGGACGTGGACAGGAATCTAGTGGTCACTCCCTTTAGTGACTCCCATGCAGAGGGGAGTACCATATAGGAAAGCCTACTAGGTTACTGGGAGAAAAACTGTATCTTTATTTATTTATTTTGAAACCCCATTTCATCTGAGAATAAAGGGAGAAAAGAGAAGAGAGGAAGAGAAATCGCTTCAGGTTCACGTTTGTATGCGCCAGTCCTTGCTCGCTAGGTGGTAACTTATCCCTGGAGATGGTCTCTCATAGAACCTTAAGCTAAGCCTGCAGTTGACAAATCCCAGTGATCTGATCCTCTTGCCGCTAGACCCTACAGTGAGGGGGTTATGGGTGTATGTGTCCCTACTCTTGGATATTTTAAATATTTACTTTTTATTTTATGTGAATTGGTGTTTGCATGTGTAACTGTGTAAGGGTGTCAGATCTTGGAATTACAGTCAGTTGTGAGCTTGTGGATGCTGGGAATCGAACTCAGGTCTTCCAGGAGAACAGTCAGTGCTCTTAACCACTGAGTCATCTCTCCAGCCCTACTCCTAGATTTTTAACGTGAATGCAGACAATCTGAATTTATGTTTGCCATTAACCAGGACCCTCTTGACTCTGCATGCTGGGGCCACACATGGAGTTCACAGTCTGGATAACTGTTCTGTGTTTTGCTTCTTATTAGTGGGTTTGTTGTTGTTTTATTTTGGTTTCTTTGGGAAAAGGTCTCAATTGTAGTTTAGGCATGAAACTCACTGTGTAGGTCAGGCTGGCCTCTAACTCCTGGTAATCCTCACCTCAGCCTTTCCCATGGTGGGATTATAGGCAAGCGCTACCAAAGAGCCATTGAATAGGTATGAAATGATAGTCGTGAGCCTGGGTTCTACTTCAGAGCCACACCTGACCACCGGAAGCTACAGACTTGGCAATAGCAGAGCTGCTTCTTTCCTAAGCCATGAAGGGATGGAAAGGACTTTGCCCTTCTTCCTGCAGCAGAGGGTGTAGGGAAGACAGAACACTGCTTATCATTCCACAGGGTATAGGGGACCTGGTTACACCATGATGGGTAGAAGATACAGCTGGAGTCAGGCAGGATGAGGATGGCTCCTGGGCTCCCCCTGCTCTGACCCTGTTCTATCCCTTCTGTATAGCATGGGACAGTTCTTCACATGGAGGGCAGACCTGTGGCCCTTGGGCTCAAGCTCTTCATGATCAAGTCAGAGATCTCAGAATCCACCTCTCCTTCCAGTGCCTCAGTCCAAGAGCTAAGCAGCTCACATAAAACACAATAGGATTAAAACTAGGAAAACAAAGGGGAGAGCTAGCGGGGAACTAGGAATCAGACCAAAGTAAGCACTAAAAATTCATCCCATGAGCCTTTACTCAGCTGTATACAGATAGGATTCATGTGCTTCTCCGCATACACATTAAGCAATTAAAGGAAATTTTGCCGAGCCTGGTAGCACAGACCTATAATCTCAGCTACTTGGGGGAGCTGAGACAGGAAGTTTAAATGTTCAAGGCCAGCCTGGGCAGTTTAATGAGACTAATCTCTTAAATAATTGCTCAGTGGCAGAGCAGTCACCTAGCATGTGCCAAGCCCATGGTCCCAGTATCATAAATTTCAAAAACAAAAACATTTACATTATAAAGGTAGACGTGGCATCTTCTCCCCAACTGTGACACAGGCAACAGGCAGCAGATACCATAACCACAGAGACAAACACTACAGGGTTTCAATAGAGGAGACAGTGACGTGGCTGCCTCTGTGCTAGTCAGCGGGCACATGACAACAGCCCTCCACGACCCAGGCAATGTTCCCAGTGGATTTGGGACATGCAGCTGATTGCTACCCAGACACTAAGGACTCTGAACCTGCCTTAGGACAGAGGGGAAGAGTAAATGGCAGCCAGGCCTGGGGGACTTCAGCCTCCAGTGGCAGAGAGAAGAGGCTGAGCATATGAGGGAAGTTGAAGTGAGATGGCCAAAGAACAGAACCAGGAAGAGAACCCTGCCATGGTAGACCAGATACCTCCCTCAGCCTCCTAGCTGGCAATCAGAGAAAGGAGCCGGGTCTACTAATGTGGCAAACACAATGATGTGGCAAAGAGGGGTGTAAGTGACCCAAGTCAAGGGCCAGGTAAAATATTGCCCATTAGGGTCTTTGCAGGGAACACTGGTATGAGTCTAGACATGCCTGACAGCCCAACCACAGGTTCTCATGAGCACCAGGGGTATGTCCTTCCATAAGGCTGAGGGCCACTGCAGACAAAGAGATGAGCCTGCTAAGATCCACATTCCCACCCTCTAGTCTTCAGGCTTGTTGGAGGTGTGTCTGTGGCTATCACGAGGAAGGAATGAGCTGTTTTTCAACAACTCTCCATAAATATTAATCCTCTTGTCTGGGTTTTGACATCTCAAGGGGCCTTGAGGTTGACACTGTCCTTATAGTCATCAAAGTGTGAGACCTTTCCTCCTCAGAAATCAGACCATCTCACTGAAATCGGCCTCTTCTGAACCAGGTCTCCTAAATTCCCCACAAAACAGTCACTTGGTTAATCTGTGCAAAGGAGCTGGGCATGGTAGTGTGCCTTTAATCCTAGCATTCCAGAGGCAGAGGCAGGTGGGTCTCTGTGAGTTTGAGACCAGCCTGGTCTACAGAGTGAGTTCCAGGACAGCCAGGGCTACACAGAGAAACCCTGTCTCAAGAAAAAGAAGAGAGAAAGAGAGAGGAAGGGAAGGGAGGGGAGGGGAGAGGAGAGGAGGGGAGGGGAGCAATGCCACAGAAGGAAGGAAAAATGTAGGAGACCTCGGGTCACAAAGCTTCATCAGTCTCCACTGTCACCATATCTGTTCCAAAAACAACTGCTCATGGCCATCACAAGAGGCAACGGCAGGTCCTCAGTAAGCCGGGGACCTTAGGCTGCTGCAGTGTTCTTGTGACAGAGGCAGGGCAAGGAGCCACCTAGGAAACCCCACCTTTACTCACCACCACCCCCTGCTCGGGACTCCCAGGCAGCCAGGATGACCAAATTCAGAAGGGCCCCTTCAATGAGGAGAACCGCTGACCAAGGTGACTCTACTAGGTGTGATGAGGGCCATGGGAACACACATGGATGGGGACTGTAGGGCAGACGCTGTCACTGACTGCCCACTTACCCTGAAAAGAGATAGTGTGTAGAGCTGCTTGACTGTGAGGAGAGCAGGCCCAGCCCTTCCTTCCCGTGCAGACTGTGTGGAAAGGACTGGCCATTAGGGTGGCCTTGAATCAAGGTGGAGTGTGGGGAAAGAAAGTGAGAAAAGAAGGCTTTGGGATCTAGGAGTCAGACTCCGAGTTGAAAAGTCCCTATGTGGGGCTGGAGAGATGGCTCAGTGGTTAAGAGCACTGTCTGCTCTTCCAAAGGACCCGGGTTCACTTCCCAGCACCCACATGGCAGCTCACAACTGTCTGTAGTTTCAGTTCCAGGCAAACACCAAGGCAAATAATTAAATAAATAAATAAAAGTGCTTTTTTTTAAAGGAAAAAAGAAAAGTCCCTGTGCTCCAGACTCCCACTTCCCTCATGAGGATACCAGAAAACAGGTGCCTATGTGCATTTGGGACACCTTAGTCCTATCGTCTGAAGCCTGGAGATGGTCGGTGTGACCCAAAAGAGGATCAGGTGACTATGCCAGCCCAGAAGATGACACCCATGAGATGTCCCCTCCCCTGGAAACAGCAGCTGGTTCGGTATGCTTGTCTGAGGATGTGTGTGAACTGACCCTGGAGGCAGGAAGCACCCAAGCCAGGACTGTCCTTGCAAATTGTCCTTCTACTGGAGTGGGTGGCTCAGCAGGGTCACGGGCGGCGTTGACCAGTGCCTGGGTGGCAGGTTACACCCAGACCCACCCAGTTCAGCCCAGGGTAGGGAGTAATTAGTCACAGACTGTTGGAGGTACAGGGATCTTAGAGGCCATTGTCCAGCTCCACTCTGGTCTCCATCCAACATTCTTTCTAACAGCCTAAGACTGCTTGGCTTGAGGAGGATGCTGGTTCACTACAACCTTGGACAGTGCTTCAGTTCACCCTCTAACACAACCAAAAGAAAGAAAAAGGCACTATTTCTGGGTTTTTCCTGGACCCCATTCCTTTGAAATGACATAGAACAAGACACCTGGTATCTGCTTGCTAATTCAGTGCTAAATCAATCCACACTCTCCACCCCGGGCTGCAGCGGTCAGCGTTTAACAGAGTGGTCAAGCTGGAGGACAGCATCACAGACCCTGCTTCCTATAGTGACCCGAGACTCCCTTTCTCCTCCTGCCGCCATCTCCTGCCTTGATGCCTTTGTTCAAGATCCGAGAGAAATTCTTATCCTGAAAGACAAAGGCACAGACATCTAAAGCTCAAGGTATGTAAATGTGTGTGACAGAGGATCCTAAAATAAAACCTCAGTGAAGGAGAGCTACCTTTTCAGAAGGTCACAGGGCCATGGGCCAACAGGTACCTGTTCCCAAAGAGCACAGCGGGTGTTAAAGATGGCTTGTTCCAGCGGCCAGCTCACACATGCCACATTCATCCACTCAGGAGTGTGCCCAACCTCTCTGTTAAGTCCCCTACAGTCCCATGAGAGGAAAGCTAAGAATGTGTACTTTTTGCTTGAGAAACTCTCGTTTAGGAAACTGACCCATAGAGAGCTAGAGTAACGCAGATGCTCTGTCTGCTCTATTCCTGACTTATAAATCACCTGAAAAGAATCAGAGCTGGGGTAAAACGAAACTCTGAGCTTAGAGGAGACGGAAACACAGATACTGACATCTTTCTTATCTCTTTTCATGTCAATGGAATGTAAATTGTCACGAGCTTGGATCCCTTGTCTTGGGGGGGGGGGACTCTGGCAGCTAGGAGTGAGTCTCTGGGGAAGAGGGAGCTTAGGCAGGAAGTATGTGGATGTAGGAAACAGGAAAGGTTTGCTTAAAAGACCTTCCAGATGCTTTTTCTCTTTGTGTCACTTTAGTGGCCCCTCTCGGGGGGGGGGGGGCGCGGAGCAGACACAAATTGGCTTTCCTGGTGAGCAGTGACAAGACTCTTCCCTGCCCAACAGAGCTTCTATGCAAACAACACTTGTCTTTGCCTTACCATCTTTGACTGGGAATGTCCTGAAAAGAATGGAGAAACTGAGTCAGTGAAGAGCTGGGGGCCTTGGCTCCTGATGGGCAGGGGGCAGCCTGTAGCTGCTTTCAGCAATGGCCCACCCTAGAATCCTTCATTTATCTCCCTCTTCTCCACTTATTTTTCTTTTTATATTCTGATTTCCTCTTCTTTCTCATCAAAAGCCAAGCCCTAACCCCTCCCCGCAATAGTCAGCTCCTTTTAGGCCCTAAAGGACTAGAGCGCCTAGGTTAGCATGGCTGACCACCAGCACGAGTCTCCCCTTGACTGACAGGTCTTTGTGTTAGCTGGTCTGGTCCGTGCCAGGAGACTCAGGCCTGGGCACTTGGTAGCTGAAAGACTGGCAATCCTGTGCCATCTTTCTTGTTACCAAGGGATTAGTCACAGACTGTTTGAGGTACAGGGATCTTAGAGGCCATTGCCCGGCCCCAGTCTGGTCTCCATCCCCCATTCTGTCCACCGAGCCTAAAACTGCTTGGCTTGAGGAGGAAAGTCAAACCAAGCTCCTCCACTCTGGACCTCATGTTCCTTTCAGCCATAAAAGAGCTAACATTGCCTACCTCCTGGGCGGTGTAGGGGACAACTGAGAAGGCAGTGGAAGGCATGCTTCGTGTTCACTAAAGGGACGTTGGCTGCACAGCTCCTGAAAAGCAGAGCTCTCCCAAGGGCTGGATTTAGAAACATCAGGGCCAGTGCTGACTAATAAAACCCGGGAATCACTGGCAGCATGGCCAGGCAGGTACCGACGGAGGGCTGGGCTGAGGGTCACTGGGTGGAGGCTGCTCATTGTTTTCTCCCCCCAGGTGTCAGCCTCTCACTCCAGACTAGTCACTGGACTCAACTAATGTTTTGTTTTTTTTATGATGCTTATGGATCATCCTGTAACATTCCAGGGCCTAATAAGGGGGTGCAGGCTGCTGGGTGGTGAGTCCTGGAATCTCCCTGCCTGCGGCGGCACACCCTGGAAGAATGGTGATTTTTTTTTTTTTTTTTTTTTTTTTTTTTTTTTTTTTTTTTTTTTTTTTTTTTTTTTTTTTTTTTTTTTTTTTTTTTTTTTTTTTTTTTTTTTTTTTTTTTTTTTTTTTTTTTTTTTTTGGTAAGGCTGGAAAGTCCAAAGAAACTTCTCTCAGGACAGACAGAGTCAGTTCCAACATGGGCAGAGGTCCAGACCTCCATGTACTGAGGCTTTAAGAAGGTAAGTCAAACATATGTCACAATGAGAGGTTGGGGTGGACAGAAGACACAGTACAGGAGGGACCCAGGACAAGGAGGACCTGGTTCTTTCCAGAAGACAGAGAAACTTCCAGAACTATAGTCGTAGAGAAGAGAAACAGACTTAATATCAGGTATGGCCTCCCTTTCCAAGGACCACATCTGGATAGTAGTAAAGAATCTGAAATGGCATAAGGCTCAATGCCACAGGCAGTGGAGAGGGTCATCACTGGACTTCATATTCCACAAGGTTTCAGTTGACAGGGTAGTAGGTAAGGAGGAAGCCACAGCCAGCATGGGTAGAGAGATGCCATCTCTTAACAGAACATCACTTAGGGCTGAAGAGAGGTGTGAAGTGTGAGGATGTAAGCCAGGGAGCTATTTGAAGTCTAATGCAGAATGGCTGCTTCTACTTCCATCCTTGGAGAACAGGAGAAATCAAAACAAGTTATTGAAAGAGATGACAAAGCCTTGGACAGACAAAATTCTCCATAAACAAAACAAACAAACAAGTCCAAAATCCTAGACATATATGACAGGGAAACTGCATCCGCCAACTCAGCACTGTGGTCAGCTGAACTAGTGACAACACCAGATGACATACCCACATGGACAGGGACAACCCCCAAGACCCTGTCCCGAGATGAAAAACTACAGGTGGCCAATGGCTGGTGAGAGACTGGGGGTGGGGGCGAGTGTTCATTTCCTTCAGGAACTACTTCCCACATAGGCTGTCCAATCCCAGGTGGTCAGATCTGGGCAGGTCCATACAAGCAGCACTACATGGACTCAGTAGCTTGTACACACACACACACACACACACACACACACACACACACACAAAGAGGATGTCACAAATTCACAAATTGGGAGGGAGCCAGGAAGGCACAGAGGACTTGGAGTGGGGAGTAGGGATATGGATGAAGTTCTCAAACAACAAAACAACAATCAAAAGCAGCTTGCCATCCTAGTGGCCTCAAGTAACCCTTGCCCTCTGTAGCTCTTTCATCTGTGTGCAGAACTCCCCAAATATGTTATTTTTCTTGCTTCAGTTTTAAAATATGAAGTTATAACCAAAAGAGAAAACGAACAGAAAGATACCTCAAAGGGGACATATCTGTACATTAAGACCTTATGTTAATGAAAATAATCCTTAAGAAACCTCAAAATTAATAAGCTTTCAGAGCCTAAGAAAACTTCAAAATACAGGCATAAGAATTTATAAAGTTAAGGCTGGAGAGATGGCTCAGAGGTTAAAAGCACTGGCCACTCTTCCAGAGGTCCTGAGTTCAATTACCAGCAACCACACGGTGGCTCACAACCAGCTCTAATAAGATCTAGTGCCCTCTTCTGGAGTGCAGGCAGAACACTGTATACAAAATAAATATATAAGTCTTTACCAAAATAAAATAAAATAAAATAAAATAAAACAAAAAAACCCTGAATTTCACTACTTGCCAGGAAACCAGGATAAAACAGAAATGAAAAGCTATTTCAGGGTCAGGGAAATGACTCAGGTGGTAAAGAGGCTTATCCAGTGATCCCGGGAACCCAAATAGAGGTGGAAGGAGAGAACAGCTTCTGTTCTCAAACCACCACATGCATACAGTGTATACACACACACACACACACACACACACACACACAGATAATACATTCCTACAGAAAACATATAAAAACATCCATCATTAACATCAGCTGCAGAGTATGACCGCTCTAAAAAAAGGAAGGGAGGGAAGGAGGGAGGGAGGACAGAAAAAGAGGTAGCCAAGTGAGTTGGTGCACATACCTTTAATCCGATGCTTAGGAGGCAGGTGGGCCTCTAGGAGACCAGCCTAATCTACATCTTGAGTTCCAGGACAGCCAGGGCCATGCAGAGAGACCCTGTCTCAAAAACAAAACCCAAACCCAAAACAAACAAACAAAAAGGAAGCAGCAAGTCCAAGTATATCCATTCAATAGAATGTTATACAAATGTCAAGTACCCTAGAGCAAAGTAATCTGACAGATGAATTCCAAAAGTATCCTAGTTCAGGAAAAGCTGAAGACCATTATATGGAGGTTAGTGTTGTTAAGGTAAAAATTGAAAATATGCCAAGCATGAAAACATATAAGGGTGTAAAGCACATTTATTGAGTTCTTTATTGCTTAATAAAGAGATAAAATGGATAAAGTCAAGGAAGAGATTACACAGGATTTTCAATATTATTTGTTATTTTTGACACTGTTTAAAAATTGAATCAAACAGAGCAAAGAATGAATATTTCATGAAGCTGGCTGAAATGTCTGGAGCTGCTCTACACACCTTGGCTTTGAAAGTCCTGGAGTTTGGGACAACCTCACAGCTGGTGGGACCCCAGGGCATAACCCCAAGAAGTGAGCATTTTGTCTCACGTATAGCTTCGACTCTCTTCTTGCCAGAGTGCTTGGTATAGAACAGCAAATCACTTTGTCAAATAAAGCAATGCATGAAGAGGCAGTGAGAACCCTTAGAACACAGTAAATTCCAGAATAGCTGATCATAACAGCTGTCTCTGGGCCCCGGGGACCAGCACATTGTCTTTAGCTGGCTGGGATTACTTCCAGTGGCCCTGGAAGCACTGACAGGGACAGTTGTTACCTTCATCCTACAGGTGAACAAAACACGCTTCATGCTAGAAGCCTACCTCAGAGAACGGTGGTTAGAACTGAGTCTGCATTTCACCAAAAATAGCTTGATTTTAAGCTATAAGTGGATCCAAAGTTTTGAAATAGATAAAAGCTGTCCAAAGAGTTTATAGCACAAAAGGTAAACAGACCCTGAAATCACATGCAGGATGAGATTGAGGGTGGTAGTGCCTAGCTGCCTAGTGCCTGAAAGGCAGCATGACAGGAAGTGTATAGAAAGACACAGGGAAGGCTTCACCAAGGAGGCGGTATTTGAAGCTGGTGTTGAAGAAGTCATTGCAGAGAGATGTCAGGATCCAGCTCTTTCTTCTCCACATACCCCTGGTGGTCTGAGGAGGTGTGGCCTGTGAGCACAGAACCCGAGGACACAGGACTGAGGCCACCCATAGACAGCTGTAGCTGGTCTGGGTATAACCTTCAGTTTGAGAAAGTTTACTCTTTTATATACAAGGGGGAAAACATCTTCAGAAATCATGATACCAGCTGAGTGTGGCAGCCCAAATCTATGATCCCAGAACCCAGACAGGAGAATCTCAAGTTCAAAAGCAGCCTGGCCTGCATAGTGAGACAGTGTCTAAAAAATGTGTGCGTGTGTGTGGGGGTGGGGTGGGGTGGGGGGGTGTAACTGCTTAGTCTTTCTTTAGTTCTAACATCATTCACTGGGCAGTCTTTGTATGCTTTACCTTTAATTCTCACAGCAACCTTCTAAGACAGGTACTGTTTTGTCCCGGTCAGAGATGAGGAAACCCAGGCTTACAGATGTGTGTACTAAGTCCTCAGGGGTTAGTAAATGGGGGCACTGAGCTTGATCCCTTAATGGTCAGCTCCCAGCCCATGTGTTCAACCACTGGATCTCACAAGCACAGACAGCCAATTAAGGCAACAAGGGTTTAATTGCTTTCTATTGGAAGGATAAATGAGAATGTGAGACAAGCACTGTCCGTGGAAACCAAGCTATCATTACGTTCATGATCACCTATCACATGGTCACAGCTCCATAAATGCTTGTGAAATGAGGTGGCATTTACCTCTAGGAAGTGGGAACCAAATGACACATTTCCCTGGTGCAAAGCAATGGAAACTCCCAGGAGGCAATGGGACACACGGAGCAGCTACCCAGGCTTCCTGGCACATGACCTCTCCAGATAAGTTCTGAAACTCCTCAGCCAGGCTCCGGTTCCTGTGGAGACTCTTAGCTCAGAGCAAGCCTCCTCTGTGATGGGCTGAGCCAGGACACATGGGAGCGCCCATCCATACCAGAAACAAAATCCATTCTGGTCAGGAGTGGGTGCCAGGAAGTGGCCTTTGTCCCTCGGTGGTGGGGATGGGAGCTCCTGTGTGTCCTAGCTCAGCCCTGAAATTCGTCGCTGGATCAGTTTCTTTTTTTTTTTTTTTTTTTTTTTTTTTTTTTTTTTTTTTTTTTTTTTTTTTTTTTTTTTTTTTTTTTTTTTTTTTTTTTTTTTTTAAACTTTATTTATTTATTTGCCTTGGTGTTTGCCTGGAACTGGAACTACAGACAGTTGTTAGCTGCCATGTGGGTGCTGGGAATCGAACCCTGGTCCTCTGGAAGAGCAGACGGTGCTCTTAACCGCTGAGCCATCT
>PVIH01000942.1:8763-43037 GCA_004025045.1 Sigmodon hispidus
ATCAAGGGTGGAAATACAAATAAGATTGCTACACATATATTTTCTTTGTGTTCATCTTTCCCTCTGAATTTTTTTTCCATCCCTGTATATCCTTATTCAAGGTCTCTTCCCCCTCCCAACACATCTGGTCATTTTTCTTCTCTGCAACTCCCCATCCCCTCCCTGGGCAGGGAGCAGACAGTCCTATGGTCCCACTGACGACTGCACTAAAAATGAGACTGTTATGCCTATGTGTAAGAATTTCAGCACTTGCCAGCATGGGGGCTGGACACAATGTGAAGAGTGAGGATTTTATTGTTATGTACCGGAAACCTGGGTCAATAACCTAGCTCCAGCACAGCAAAAGGGGTTAAGGAACTATTGCCCCAATGTGACACATCTCGATGTTCCAGGATTGGGCAAAGGGATAAGGTGTAGCAGCCATTGGAGTTTTCTGGCGCGAATCCAACCTTTGAATCCATTGACAGCTGTGGAAGTTCACTAGCAGACCTGGACCCTGCCCAAGAATGAATCCAGATCCTTACAAGACAAGCCTCAAAACAAAATTACTAACAAAGGAAATTATCTTAGAATTTGAGAAAAGGCACCTTGATGTGATGATGCTTACTGAATATATGGAAATAAATTATGATGGCAATGTAATAATAAATGTATCATAAAATATAGAGATAATCTAAATTGAGAGTTCTAGTGAAAATGAAGCATTCAGGTCCCATACAGAAAATTGGGAGTTTTAGAAAGCTAACAAACAAAATTTAAACAATATAGAAGGCTTTCCAGATATACATCAGTGTGTACCTAACTGACATGTGATGGAGATAGATAAGTAGCCGTATTTATAGCTTCTGTTTTACATTGAGTACTAAGAATCATTTCTTTATATATGTTGTTTATTCTTAAAAGAGGTATAAAAATAATAACCTGAAAAAATTTAGTGTTGGTAAATTGGCTTTCATCTTTTGGGCATTTAACCTTTCTGAATGATAGACTTTTATTTAAGATAATGTCTCATTACCTAACAGATTACTAAATAAAAACAAATGAAACATCAAATCATTAAAGCTACTATATCTAAGGTTTCTTTCAGAGAAGTGATATGAAAGCTAGGAAACTCTGAAGCTTTACATATTTAAAAGTGTCTTGTATTACAGATTAAAATATTGAAGGACTTAAGTGACATGCTTTAAAATAAATCAGTATCTGAACCTAAAGTAAAAATTTAATAAAAGCAGAAATGTTGTCCTAGCAAAGATTTGTGGATTGGAGGTTGACACAGTGGCTAAGAGTATTTGCTGCTCTCCCAGGGAACCAGAGTGGAAGTTCCAGCACACATTGAATCCAGTGCCAGGGAAAGTGATGCTCTCTTCTGTTTTCTCATACACACAAATATAACACACATGCATACACATATACGAGAGAGAAAGAGAGAGAGAGAGAGAGAGAGAGAGAGAGAGAACAATAAAAATGTAATTTAAAAAGACATCTGGTTAACTAGTAGTGTAAAGAAGCTGTAGCTGGAATGTGGTAATAGACAGTTGGACTTGAGAGGTATTTAAGGGTTAATATAGAAATTGATTTTAAGGAATAAGCACAGGGCCCTACTCACCCTAGACAAGTACTCTCTAGCACTGAGTAGAATTGTAGGCTCCTACAAATGGCTTTTTAGAAACCTTCTAAAATATGTCAGATGATTGTAATGAAATCTCCAGATAATGGGACACACAGAATCCAAGCTAGCCATCTATTGTCAATAAGCAGATCTTTCAATCCTGGGATAGATTACATCCAATTGGGTGTTGGACAAATGAGTCCCATGGAAATCTCCAAACAACTCAAGATATTGCCAAAACAATAAGCTACTTCCCACAAAGACTATGTTGCTAAACATGACTCTCAAACTAGTCATTGAATGTGGAGAAGTTGAGCTGGTGCCTACATATAACCATAAACTCATGTTCTAGTTTCTTTGAAGGCACACACACACACACACACACACACACAGAGAGAGAGAGAGAGAGAGAGAGAGAGAGAGAGAGAGAGAGAGAGAGAGAGAGAGAGAGAGAAATGTAAACACCAGTCCAGCTACAAAAGCTTTGATCCACAATGCTGTCCTACCGGGAAAAACTATGCCTGCACTATGGTGACATAAATCTTGTAGATGTAACCAAACATAATCTGATATGACTTAAAGCTCACTCCAGAAGATGAAACCCACACACAGCTCTGCTCTGGTGATCATGAACCTGAGGCTAGATTGCCCAGACAACTAGGATAAAACCAAACACTACTGAACTAATAAAATGAAATAAAATATAATTTCTCTATTCAGAGCTCAAGAAACCACACATTAGAGGAGACAGAGAAAGAGTATAAGAGCCAAAATCAACTCAGCAAGGCTAATATGAACTCACAGAGACAGAAGCAACAAGCACAGAGCCTGCAAGGGTCTTCACCAGATTCTCTTTGTATATTATAGCTTTATCTTTAGTGACTTTGTGAGATTCACTAGTCTGTGAATGGTATGTCTGATTCTTCTACTTTTCTTGGTCTCTGTTCCTTTTGGTAGTTTACCTTTTCCCATTTGACAGTGATAATTTTTGTTTTGTCTTATTATGTTATTTTTTTTCTTTTTTATTATTATTAATAAAGAAGACACATTTTCTATCCTTGTATATCCTTATTCCAGGTCCCTTCACACTCCCACCACATCAGGTCATTCTCTGTTCTCCACAACTCCTCATTCCTTCCCCCCCCCCCCCCCCCGCAGGCAGTCCCAAGGTCCCAATATTGCTTAGTTTGTGGCTATCTTTCAGAAGCCTGTACTTTTATGTTGAGAGACAAAAGGGTAGTTTATCTGCACTGAAGGAAAGGAAAGAAGGAACTTTGAGGAGTTGAAGGACAGGGAAATATAATAAGAATATACTGTATGAGAAAAATATTTTCGATTTTTTAATTTATTCTCAATTACAACGTATTCTATAGCCTCTCCATCCTTCATACCTTTCAGCACCCCTACATCCATCTTCCCAAGATCCACTGTTACTTCTCTGTCTCCCAAGATCAAGTTTCCTAGGTATATAAACCAAACATGGCATAGAAGTTTAATAAAACTAGGCACAAATTTTCATAACAAAGCTGAACAAAGAAGGAAAAAAGAAGGTAAAATTCTCCATAATTACCCCTTTCCACTGTTTGAAGCCCCACTAAATCCCCCAAAGAATCAATGAAGGGAAAAGAATGAAGTTAGAAGCTGTGAGCTATGTACTTTTTTCTCATTCATTAAGATTTGTAGTGTTTATTTATTTTGTTTTTGTATTTGTCTGGGGAAATCTAGGGAATGAACACAGCACCTTATTCACCCTAGACTCTCTAGCACTGAGCAAAATTTTAGTCTCATACAAAAGTTTTTTTTTCCTCCTGGAAGTATATTCATCTTTATCTTAAATGTTAAATATTCAGCTAAAAATTTTGTAAATGATCAAAATGATGGTGTGATGGTATAACATGTTTTCTGTGAATCATCACAAAGGAAACTGTGACATACTTTGGGAGAGAATAAATGTCAGTTCCACCATTAAAACTGTGAGTAACCATTTTTGAAAACTGGACTTCATCATGAACAGTCAAGAAAAAGTCATCATAGCAGAGCTTACTGTGGGACAGAGAAAAGAAGAGTTAATTCTTTGAATTTTAGAAAGTTTAATATTGGGACAGTGGGATCTTGGGACCACCTGCCACCTTCCCCGGGAGGGGGGGTAGGAGTGTGGAGAAGAGAGAATGACCTGATGTGGTGGAGGGGGAAGGGACCTTGAATAAGGATATACAAGGATAGAAAGTGTGAATTTTGTTCATAATAATAATAAAAAAGAAAGTTTAATTAAAAGATGTAACATTTATTGAAGATTTTGAAAGCCAATCTAGTTAATAAATCTGTCTCTTAATCAGCAATACTTCAGAGACAAACAAGATGTCTATAATGAATAACTGACTTTAAAATAGTCTCTGTTCATGGAACTATTATGAAGCACAACCAAAAATGAATCACTATACTAGTGCATTTCTCAGAAAATCATGCTTTGGAATTTAGAAAGAGGAAGGAGATCTTTCAAATCCTGAAGATTCCTGGAAGTCATTGAAATAGACAAGCAATATGTATTTAATTTAAATGTAAAAATAATAGATAAGATTTTATCCTCAAAAAATAAACCCCTGTCAATACAAAGCTCATTAGATGATTATCATGCCTTCCTAATTTTCAGATATGATCATAAGTTAAATTTCTCAATTAAAAAAAAACAAACAAAATATTTTGCCTAAGATTAGTAGAAGTTTCTAGATATTTGTTGTTGATTGTCTAGATAGTATATGTCTGTTATTGTGTCTTCTTAGAATGTGTGTGATATTCCTATAGATTAAGGAACACTCGGTCTCATCTAACCATGATTGATTCTTTAAATTATTTTTTTTCAAACACAACCATCCTAGAAGACAGGTGTTCTATAAGTCAATTTGACAGTAGGAAAATTCAGTTCACAATATAGGTAAAATTTCAGGACCTGCAGAGCTGTCAGCACATGTGTGTATTTTTAGACATCACAGTAATTGTCCAATACCTCTTAGCATTTCCATTTGTGTGTGTGTGTGTGTATGTGTTATGGGTAAATTATATACTTCTGTTAATTATTCCATATGCTATAAGTAATTATATTTGGAAAACCATAAATTATAAAGAAAAAAGTATCTAAATATTCAGAACATTAATAAATACAATTTATCAAGCATTCACAGTGATAGTCATATTTTTGTGGTCAGTATTGTCAGATATTACACACACATAGGCATGTATACATGCTATACAAATATTTCTTATATGTAGCTGTGGAAATCTTGTTATTATGACTACTTTGAAAGTCTATGAAGTCTTCAAAGAATGGAAGAAGAGAACCACTGATATTAAGACTGAGATTCTATAATATTCCAAAGTTTATATTAAATGTATGTAGTAAGTTAGTGAATTAAAATAGAATATTCTGCCTGATAATATAGCAATATTCTCATTAAACTACTCACTACCAAATTTAATAATGCCATGCCAACATTAGATCAATTTTCCAATAGATTTAATAAAAATAGTTTTAGAACCTCAACACATAGCTTAACACTCCAACAGCTGATGCTGCTTTGAGCTAGTAATAATCTTTTTCTGATACCATGCTTATATCACTCCTAATGTTCAGATGCTCTAATAATGATATTTTCATTTAGATTCTGCTTATTTGCATTCGGTGTATTTTGTATTCACTGTTAATTCTGACTATAATAACTTTTCTTTTCCTTCAGTGGCTGGTCACAAGTCACTTTTAACATAAAATATCATGTCCTCAGGAAAGTCTTCTCTGATAAATTTGATTAAATGCACACTACTGTGGTAGATTATGTATTACAATTTAAATAATTGTCCTGTCTATTGGTGTAATAAAACCTGATTGGCCAAAAGGCAGACAGGAAGTGTGGGCAGGGCTACCAGGCTAAGAAAACTCTGAGTCCAGGAAGAATAGAGACAGATGCCAGACACAGAGCCACCAGACAGATGCCAGAGAGCTACCAGAGAGAGCCACCACAGACACAATGAGGAGAATGCAGCAGACGCAGAGGAAAGAAGCTGAAATGCTGCTATGAGAAAAGGTACCAAGCTGGATAGCTGAACAAAATGGGTTGTTTAGATGAAAGAGTCAGCAAGTTGTATGCCTAAGCCTTAGGTCAAGCAGCATAAAAATAATATAAGCCTGTATGTAATTATTTGAGGCTAAGTAGGGCAGAGAGTGAGTCCAAACCTCTGGGCTAGACCAAAAAGTCTGGACTAGAACCATTTATAACAAACCACAAATACACACACACACACACACACACACACACCCCTCTACAATGCAAAAAGTTAACATATTACTATGGATCTATAGCCCTAAGTATATGTGTTCAACTTGAATCTGTAATTATACTAGTTATGTATTTGTTAATGAATATATTGCCCGTTTTTCCTGTTTTTGAAGTAGAGAAGTTTTATTTTTATTACTATGCGACTGGGACACAGATAATTATAATTACATATTTATTGAATAAATAAATTAATATTTATATTAAACCCTATCAACATTTATATAGACATATTAATTTTATATGAGAAACTGAGTTTCAGAAGAATTAAGAGTTTTTGCAAAGTCATACCAATGACAAGTACTTGAGCTATATGTTAGAGTCTTACTGCCTTAAACTCATACTTCAGTATTCTCTGTCCTTCTGTAAATTGGATTTCAGCTTTCTATATGCATTGCTATTACTATGTTCTTTGGGCTGAGACACTAAGTCAGAACTGGCAGCCTTTAAGAGTTCCCCAGAAAGATCCCACTATCTCTGACATAAAGATTGAGGAATATACTTAGTCAGAGGAAAGAGCGATGCTTGTACATTCAGAGACAAATGAATTTTTGAGTGGATAGTTGGCTTCTTCTGCACTTGATAAAATGCCATCCTTTTATTTGCACCAGGGCTTTTCATAAAAGTTTGGAAGTTTGTGGCTTCCTCTAATCTGATGTAATTACCCAGTGTGGTAGTCAGTTAACAGCTGTCCTTAAAAAATAACCACCAAATTTAAGTCAATCTGAAGATATCAGCAAGTCATTAGGTCTGTCTTGCTGCACAGCTCAATTAACACATGAGCCAATAGTTTTCATTGCATGTCCATTCAATAAAGTCTGATGACTATAAAAACAAAAGATAAAATTATAAAGAAGTCCTATTATGAAACAGCTCCATTATTCAAATAATATAAGCAACACAAAACTTGGAAATTTACTATCTTTTGATAATGGTAATTTATATAAAGTAGGCATCATAGGTTCTTATAACTAACATAATTGGAAGCTTCATTTAGTTATTGGATGAGCTTTGTCATTGCTAATCTCGGTTATCAATTTGACTACTCTAGTTGTAATGAGAATACTCCCATAATACTCCCATAATACTGTTTGGGAAAGATTGGGGTGTGGCTTTGTTGGTGGAGATGTGTAACTGTTGGTGAGTTTTGAGGTTTTCAAATACTTGCAAAATTTAGTGTCTTTGTCTCTGCCTCCTACTCAGTGTAGATCAAGATGTAAGCTCATACCTCTTCTGAACACCATGCCTCTACTCTACCACCATGGGCTCAAAAATTTTGAGACTACAAGCCAAAATTAAATATTTTTGTACATTACCTGAGTGATTGTGTTTTATAATAGCAATATAAAAGTGACTAAGCCAACTATATTTGTGTTAACTAAAATAAAGCTTCTGAACATGCCTGTGAAAAAATTTCTTAGATCATTGGAAACTAAAAATACCATCTTAAATCTGAGCCACAACATTTTATGATAACTCACAAAAGGATACAGAGGTTTTGCTTTTACCTGGTTGTCCTTACTCATACTGACAAGTACATCTCTCCTAAAGGTAAAACATTCCTTAACTAGTATTATAACCAAATATTTACGTATTCTGAGGAAGATTAAAGATCAGTACCTTTCCAGATATCTCCCAGCACTCCAGTGCTAGAGCTAGATTGGTGATGATGAGAGATTCAGCCTCAGAGACTGAACAAACATTGTATTTTCAGTGGTTTGGTTATGAGAAAGCAATTGTTAAACTACTCAGCACAGTCTGTAAATCAGTCTAGTAACTCTCTCTCTCTCTCTCTCTCTCTCTCTCTCTCTCTCTCTCTCTCACACACACACACACACACACACACACACACACTGCACTAATTCTATTCCTTTAGAGAATATTAACTAATACAAACTTATAGTATTTTTAAGTTAATTAAAGAACACGCATGGATTATAATGGTGGGCTGTGATGTTGATTCCCTAAGGTTACTAAAAGAAATATAATGATACCTATCTTATTGTCTAGTTTTCTATTATACTTAATAGTGTAAACCATTATATCTGTTTAGGATTAATGTTAGTATTAAAAAGAATCTTTTGTGAGATCAGCCTTAAAACGTGCACTGTATGGTCTTCAAACAATGCAGAGTAATCTACAGATGCACTTCTCTAGATGTCCCTCCATGATTACTTGATGGATATACAACTATTCTCCACTGCACAACCTTAGGGACATAATGACAGTTGATGATCACACTTGTGAATGAACTCCCCCAAAATTTTCTTAAGCAATATTATTATTGTTCATGCATTTGACTTTTGCTTTCTCTGATCCAACCAGAAGTGTGCCAAATTCCCAACTAAAGGTTTATTTTTAATTAATATTTAGTTTTTAATCTTACCTCTATGTATAAAGAGTAAAACAATAAGATTACTTTCAGAGAAAATGAAACCAAAAAAAGAAAATAACTAACATCAACCAAATGGTATATATATATATTTATAACTGCACAGGCAAGCTTATGGCATAATGCATTATAGTTTCACAAACAATCAATACAAATTATTGAATATGAAATTACTTTTTGATGACCACTGAGAAAATACAAGCTGTTCAAGTCATTTCGCACACTATTATTGATTTCACTCTATTTTTTCTATTGCATTTTTAAAGCACTTGATGTCAATTTTTAAGTCTCCTAGTCTACAGTAAAATATCAAGCAAATCCATGTACACTGGAATTGTATAAGCGGCATTAGGGTAGAATGACATCTTCAGAAAACTTTCTTTGAATACTTCTTGCCTATAAAAGTCCCTTTGTTAGTAATACAAAAAGGTATTTTATACTTATTAACACCATTAGAAATCGTCTCGGCTGGTTTAAAAATCATAGAATGACAATTACTTACAAATAGGTCAGCAGGAAGGTACTATTAACTGTCTGAGTCTCAGACCATGCAGTGCCATGATATTATTTCACATTAACCAAGCTTGTTTCAAACACACACAAGTGTTCTTAGAAAATGTAAATAATGCTGATAGCTTTTTCACCAGGTCTTGTTAATTAGGCCATGAAGTGTTGCATCCTCATTTTTTTTTTTAATCCAGCAAAGCATGGCTTAGAATGTTTGGGAATGTGAGACTCATAAGAAGAGAAAGCAGAATGAGTAGTACAGGCTTTTCCAGAGTTATAATCTAGTCTTTAACTGATCTCAGTGGGTGCCGTGAAGGTAAAATGACCCCTTATGTTACTGAAGACAATGGTATAGATATTTTTGTAGCATGTCATTAGTTACTTTCAACTAAAGGCAGTTTCTTAGAATGACAGTTGAAGGAATCACTGTAACACCCTGAAAATATGACCTGCATATATATATATATATATATATATATATATATATATATATATATCATTGCTTATAAGTAGTTTGGAATATTGTTAAGATGATATGATTGGAGTCCTTTATATGTCAAAGTTCCTCAGCTCAAAGGGCATTCCTCTCTGGTGTAACCCTAAGTACTTAATTCTTACAAAATACATAGTTCTTTTATCTTTTCACTCATTATTCCTCACTGTACTTTTTCTATAATCTCCATTTCTTTGTTTTTCTGTCTCACAGTATCTCTACATTTCTCTATGATTCTTACCAAACAACTAGAACTATATTAAATGTTAAAAACCAAGGTTTTATGAGCATTTGCTTTATAGATACATGCCAAATAAAGTTTTAAAATATGTCTATCACACATTATGAAGTTGAAATGTAGTATGCTATCATAAGATTTTTTAATATATCCTGTCTTAAAATTTTTTCTATTGAACCAAATTGTTTTTACGTGAGTTCTTAATTTTCTTAACAATGCACAGCTGATAAAATGACACTAAAACACCTTAATTCATACTTTGAAACAGGACAAGGTGTATTTAAATTGTCTTTCTGTGTTGTGGAGATGGAATAGTTCTTAAGAATGTCTGCACGGCTAGTGAAAAATCAGAGTTCTAATATTCAAGGTCCATGTAAAAGATGAGCATGGCTCTGCATGACTGTAACCTCAGCACTGGATGGTGGAGACATCTTCAGATCTCTTACTGTCAGCCAGCCTCGATTAAATGGTGAGCTTTAGGTTCAGTGAGAAACCTCATCTTATGTTATAAGATTGAACACAATATCAGAAGATAGCCAATGTTCTATTATGACTGTAGTACAACCTCTCTAGAGATATATTCTAAAATAAAATGGAACCGTTTTAGAACAAAAACAAATAGTACTTTCTCATAAATTTAAATAACTCTTAAATTCATGGCTATAAACATTGCATCTATGCACCCCTCAAGCCCTTATCTTTTCAGAGAATTTCAAAATTAAAGCAGTATCGTTTGATGTTAAGGAGAAAAATTTAAAAAACACATATCAAATATGTTAGGCTAATGATAGAAAATAAAATCAGTATAAGTACTTTTGTGAGACAGACTTTTAAGTATTTGCAGCAGTTACTCATTGTATTGGCTAGTCTTATGACAACTTGACACAAGCTAGAGTTATCTAAAAGAAGCGAACCTCAATTCAAAAAATGCTTTGATAAGATCTAACTGTAAACTATTTTATTAATTAGTTGTCTATGTGCAAATGCTTAGGCCATTGTAAGAGTTGCCATGCTAGGGCTGGTAGTCTTGGCTTCTGTAAGAAAGCAGATTGAGCAAGCCATGAGGAGCAACTCCCTACAAAGCTCCCATCCATGGCCCTGCATCAGCTCCTGCCTCCAGGTTCCTACCCAGTTTAAGTTTCTGTCCTGACTATCCTCAATGATGGACTATGATATAGAAGTAAAATTCAAATACACCATTTCCTCCCCAATTTGATTTAGGTCATGGTATTTCATCACAGCAGTAGACATGCCATTAAACAAATATGACAAAGTATAAAGATAAAGCATCAAATCAAAACAACTTTGAGATACAACCTTACACCTGTCTGATTGGCTAATATAAAAGACAGAGATGAAAGCCTATGCTGGAGAGGTTGCAGAGAAAGGGGAACATTTGTCCATGGTTGGTGGGAGTGTAAGCTTGTTAAGCCACTCTGGAATGCAGTATGGCGGTTTCTCAGAAAACTGAGAATCAATCTCCCCAAGGATTCAGCAATACCACTGCTGGCCATATACCCTAAGATGCACAGTCGCACTCCAAAGGCATTAGCTCAACTATGTTCATAGCAGCGTTATTTGTAATAGCAAGAACCTGGAAACAACCTAGATGCCCCTCAACTGAAGTATGGATTAACAAACTGTGGTACATCTACACAATGGAGTACTACTCAGCAGTAAGAAAAAATGACATCCAAAAATTTGCAGGCAAATGAATGGATTTAGAAAATATTCTCCTGAGTGAGGTATCACAAACCCAGAAAGATAAGCAGGGGATGTACTCACTCATTAGTGGACTCTAAAAAAACAAACAGACAAACAAACAAGATAAAAGCAAAGCATGCCCAAGCTGCAAAGCACAACCATTGAACAGCTTGGGATCAGAAACACCTTGGACTGACTCATTGGATCCCACTCCCCCTAGAGGAACACCTGACTCAGTCTTGATGATGAGGGGAGAAAACTGGATTTGCCAGGAGTGAAGGCTGAACTAAGCAATATTGGGTCATGGGGACCTTGGAACTGCCTGCTGCTTGCCCAGAGAGGGGATAGGGAGTTGTGGAGAGGAGAGAATGACCTGATATGGTGGGAGGGGAAGGGACCTTGAATAAGGACATACAAGGATAGAAAGTGTGACTTCTTTGTTCAAAATAATAATAATAATAATAATAATAATAATAATAATAAAGAAATATGGACTTTCATGTCCACCTTGATTCTTCACTTGTAAATAGGAGACTACTAGCTTAATCTTAATTTTTTTTCTTCTTTTATGGAATACAGCATAACCTATTCTGATGTGCTTCGTTGTTGTGGGATGATCTTTCTGTATGCTGTGAATATGTGTTGCTCCCATTTGTCAATAAAGATGCCTATGGCAAGACAGCTTACAGTCAGGAGGAAAATCCAAGAAAGAGACAGAAGGAAGATCATGTCTGAGAGATATGATTCAGTTTCTCAAGAGCAATGGTTGAATAGAAATGGGTTAGTTTAAAATATAAGAGCTAGCTAGTAATAACCTGGGCTCTAATCCAAACAGTTTGTAATTACTATAAGCCTCTGAGTGATTATTTTATTATTGTCCAAGGAACTGTGGGTGAAAGAGACTTTGCTCGACAGCAGAGCATAGCAGAACCAAGAAACTTCCATTGACACTTTGTCTATATCTTTCTGTAGTTTCTAAATTGGGATTGAGGTAAACTGTGTATATCAATGTCTTTCTCTATTTTGTGCATAAAAAAAATCATGGCCTCTGTAGTATGACTGAAACCAGAGTACAGTCACAATCCCTTCAGCCCCTCTTCCATGATGTTTCACATGTTTTAGTTTCAGAAATTATACTGTACATTATACTATATTAATTGGGCCAACGGACTCCCATGGTCAATTTTTCTCTGTATTTTGTTCCATTATAGTTCTCTGTAGTATCCTCCATCTGCTGGAAAAAAAGAAGCTAAAGTGATAAGGAGTGAAAGCTGCAGTCATATGTGCATATAGGAATAGGTAGTTAGAATGTAGTTGGAAATTATATGGTGAAGGAAATTGACAATAGTAGGCTCTCCTCTAGATCCATATCCTCACTAACCATAGGTTACCTGTCTAGGTTAGAAGTACCAGGCATAGATTTTCTGCTAGTAAATGAACTTTAAATAAAATTTAATGCCTGTTAGCTAACCACAAGATAATTTTGTATATATATATATATATACATATATGTATATATATATACATATATATATACACACACACACAATTTTCTTTGTATCACCATAGGGCCAGTTATTTTCATAACAGACCTCCAAGTTCACTTTCATTCAGTTTTTCCAAGTCCATAGTCTGACATCTTTGATATCTTCAATAGTAAGATCTCCTATAGAAAATCTTCGCAAGTTCTGACTGATATCCAATGGAAATAGAAATAGTCTATATTTGGGGAAAATTCTTTTAGCCTATGTGACTGATGATAACTCACAAGTTGTCTATGCCCAGTAATTTTTTATAAAGTAAATTGTAGGTGATTTTTATGACCATCCAGTGTAATATCAAACCACTTAGTATATATATGTACATTCAAGGTAACAAAATAATATACTTCCCTAGGATCTTTTCAAATAACCTTAGTACTATCTCTCCATTCTTCCTCTTTCCCTGTAGTAATCTCCTTCCTTTCTCCATATCTATTATTTCTATCATTTTTCTCCTTCTCCTCATTAATATAACCTGTGTACTAACACACAAACACGAGAGAGAGAGAGAGAGAGAGAGAGAGAGAGAGAGAGAGAGAGAGAGAGAGAGACTATTTCTAATTTCTTGGCTTTGATTGTTGTTTCCGGTTATATACTCAAAAAGGCAAAGCTAGTACCAAGATGCCTATATCCAAGGAGTATCTTCTAGGCATAATAGGGATGTTGTGTCCATCAAATCTTAGCTATATGGTCATAAATCAAGATGTGCTGTTGACACACTAAGATGAATAAGAGAAAATTCACAAAGCCCATCCTTAGGTAAAAAACTTCACTTTTTTATTACTCAGTAATATCTAAATATAAAATAGAAAAATAATTTGTGAATGTCAGGGACTTTCTGTTAAGATTGATAGACATTAAGAATTGAAAAAGGGAGAGGGTTAAAATGAGGAACAGAAGAAAAGAATGAATATGGTCTGGATTACAGAACGGCCTAAAAAAATGATATGACAAGAAGTGTTTATTTTTAGGTTAGTAAAACATATAAAATGATAATGTACATGTTTGTTTTAGCAAATATGATGAAAATTCTACTTCAACTTCTAAACAATTTTAGAGAGTTGACAAAATATATTAATTCTTTTAGGTAAGAAGACTCTTTATAAAATATCAAGACAATATCTGATTTTATTAATGATACAATGAAATATACTATGTACCCTTTAATTACATGTTAAAAGTCTTTTTCACTATATGAAAACTAGTTTTTACAGAAGCATCAAGGATCTGAAATTTCACTTTTGCAAATATGACTCAAAATTTTTAAGTATTTCTTGTTTATTAAATAAATCAATACATATTAGAAATTCAGATACCATTCTACATTATCAGTAGCTATACATTTCTTAGAAGTTTAATTAGTAATACTTTATAGTCATGCATTACTGATTGAAGTAAATAACTGAGAAGCATAGCCTCATTTAACTAGCTAAAGCATTACTTTGATGAAGGCCTACCTCTTTACTTGTGTAAAGTGCAAAGAGCAATCTCTTGTTTTTGCTACCTGTTTCATTTCATGTAGAAGGTTGATGTTTGCATCTTAATTTTCTAACCTTGAGTACTGGGGTCTCTCATACATTTAATGAAGTCTGATAATAAATCTCCAGTTCTCCTCGAGTAAGCAATCCTATTGCAGACTCAGCTCTCTCTCCCTTGACTTTCCTGGAGCCCAAATAAGATTTGTGCTCTGACAGAGTGAGCATTTACTTTATCAGAAAGCATATTAGGGTAGGCATGTCTCAGCATAATGTGCACCAGAATCAGAAGGGATGACTAATTTGTTCTGCTATTAAGCAGATAATAAAATGATTTAGACATGTAGATATGAAACAGCCAGCACTTTGTGAATTATATGTAGCATATTTCATCCTAAATCTGGTCAAGCCAAGAACCTCTTATACATTACATGACATTTACAGGAAAGACAATGCTCTACCCAGAAATTAGAAATGTTTATTCAAGATGAGGTAGGAATATAAGTAAGAATTATTTAAAATCATGTCATTTATAGACATTTTATAAATTTTGTTTCATACTTGCCTCACTTTGACCAACTGGTACACAAAGTACACAAAGTACACAAAGAAAAATATCAATAATTTCTTCAGTTTAAGATCTCACAGCAATGCATATAAATAGATTAAATAAAAAAATGATTTATTTTCCTGTAAAGAAAAGAGTGAATACTTCTCATTGATGAGTTAGCTGACCATCTCATTTTCTAATATTTAGTTATTAGTAGCAAGTTTTCAAAGAGCATATATCCAGGTGAAGAACATAAATCATGCAAATTATTTGAATAAGCTCAAATATTGTAGTTTTAAAGTACCATCTCCTTGTGATTTATGTTTTCAAAAATAAAACTTGTTCATACTTAAGGGGTTTTAAAGATGGAACACACTTAGAGACCTGTTATAAACCAAAATAATTTAAAATTATTTCTTAGAATTTTAATTTGGATTTAATCTGCATTATGACTTAGCAATTATAAAGACAATTACAAATATATCTGCACTTGCACATGTTTATCTGGATTCAAGAAAAAACTAATCATACCTAAAGCTCTATCAAATCATTTGGTAACAATATATGTTAGTAGTATATGTGGCTAAATGTCTTTTTTTTTAAATATCAGAAACTGAACAAGTTTTATTTTCGAAAACATAAATCACAAGGAGATGGTACTTTAAAACTACAATATTTGAGCTTATTCAAATAATTTGCATGATTTATATTCTTCACCTGGATATATGCTCTTTGAAAACTTGCTACTAATAACTAAATATTAGAAAATGAGATGGTCAGCTAACTCATCAATGAGAAGTATTCACTCTTTTCTTTACAGAAAAATAAATCATTTTTTATTTAATCTACTTATATGCATTGCTGTGAGATCTTAAACTGAAGAAATTATTGATATTTTTCTTTGTGTACTTTCAAATTATATGTACTAGGAACTGAAAGCAACAATATATGTATTTCATATAATTTATATCTTTCTCTTTTTAAAATCTTTTTTATTATTATTATGAATAAAGACATATTTTTTATCCATGTATATCTTCGTTCAAGCTCCCTTTCCCCTCACACCCCTTCAAGTCATTCTCTCTTCTCCACATCTCTTTATCTCCTCACCAGCAAGGGCAGGAGTTCCCAAGGTCCCAGTATTGCTTAGTTCAGCATCCACTTCTGGCAGATCTTCTTTCCTCAACCCAACATCAAGACTGGGTCAGGCTAAATTTCTCAATGTCATTGGAAACATATACTAATTTTTTTGGGATAGTAGCTCATACTATTGGCTGGCAAGTATGAGGGTCTGAGTTTGGATTCCAGTCACTGAAGTGAAAAGTTGCTGTGGCTGATTCCACCTCTAAATGCAGCACCAGATAGAGGAGTGTCAAAAGAATCACTGAGGCTCATGGGTCACAAGCCTCATATCAAACAACCAGATCCAGGTTCAGTGAGGAACCCTATCTTAAAGGAATTTAGTGTAAAACAATAATGAAAGATACTCAATACCCTAGTTTTGCTAATATGCATACACTCTAGCACACACATACATACACATAAAAGAAATGCATTGAATGTATGAAGTGGAAAACCTATTACTATAGAAATCTAAGTAAACATACTGAAAAGTAATAAATGATCTGAGTAATATCATGACTATAGGATATTTTTTAATAAGATTAATTCTGAGAGCTGAAAACATGGCTCAGGTAATGTGCTAGCCTAGACAAGAATGAGTCTAATACTTCAGTCTTTATTATCCACTAAAAAAGATAGATGTGGCTCAAAGCCAGTAATTCCAGTGCTGAGTAGGTACAGACAGGATGATCTCTAGAACCCATTGTTGAGAGGATGCAGATAGGATATTAACTGAATGATAAGCTTATGAAATTCCAAATTAACATTTCAAAAACACAGAAAGAACACAATCAGAAGGATAGTTGATGTTCTCACCTTTACATATACACACAGACATGCATACATGAAGACATACACAAAGTACACCAAAAATAAGAATATTCAGGAAATATACCAATTGTATAATACTCCAATGTTAATATTTCACTATATCAAATAACTTTTACTTCATGCCATTTTTGAAAGTTATTTTTCTAAGTGTTGATGCCATAATTTTTTTTAAAAAAATATTGAAAATATAGGCTTTTAGAAGCATATTTAAAATTTTTCTATACATGTCTTTTTAGCACATGCTTGTAAATTTTTTAAAGAACTGATACTTACGAAAAGAGAAATATTTATTTTTTAAAAGCAAATTTTCTGCCATTATTTTAATCTTTACATTCCGTGTGGTTGTTTATCAATTGTAGGCTGAAGAGCTCTTTTTGTGTAAGAAACAAAATAAATTCAATAATAGAAAAGATAAATGACCTAAATAATAATGGGTCATGGATCTTAATGAGAAAGTTATCAAAAGAAGAAATAAAAATTGCTAACAGATGTGTTTAAACAAATTTGTTTATTGGTGGCAAAATAGCCATCTGGTGCAGCCACTATGAAATCAATGTGTAGAAACAGATCAGCCACATGACTCAGCTGTATCAATTATTTGCATATGTTCAAAGTTTCAACATCCTTTGCTACGGGTTCATTAACATTCTTTTCACAACAGCTAGGAAATAGAAACAACTTAAATGTTCTTCAAGAGGTAAATGAATGATGGAAATGTGATACATGTGCACAATGAAATTCCATTCATTGTAAATAAAAATAAAACCATTAAATTTACAAGTATAAATGTGAAGTTAGAAAATATTATTCTGAGTGAGCTATCATGGTTGATGAAAAACAAATCCTTCATGTTTTTTAATTGTGGATACCAAATCCCAATTATTAGATGTGTATATGTACTGTCTGAACAAAAACTATAAAAGGGGACAATTTTGGGATTAAAGAAACACTGTAGAGGGATATCCTAGGATATAAGTGCTATAAAGTTGAAATGGAAAAAATTGCAGTAAAAAAATCTGGGAACAAATGTGTGATTAAACACACGAAGGATGCTTAAGAGATTCTAAAGAAAACTATTTTTGTTTACTACATATATATAAAATTTAAATGACATTACACCACTTAGAATAATAATTATTCCCACAAGAGCTTTGAAAATAAGAGTATTTTTAATGAGAAAAAATGCTTCCAAAAAATTAAGAATGTTTTAACCTTAACCTTAAACTAATATTTTAAGAGGTAATAGAACAAGTGATCCATTCTTTTATTATTATATTTTGTTTTATTTCATATAATGGAAATATTCTAATGGAAAATATATTTTTCCTTAAGAAAATTTTGTAGTATAAACTAGAAATTATAAATATAAAATATTTTTAATAAAATATCTTAGTCATAATATCAAGATTTTATGTATTAGTTTCATTTGAGCACTCATCTAGAAACTTTCTGCTACTGATTATCCCCATAGTGCTGGAAAGTATTTGGGATGTGACTCAAGGAGCAAGAAAATCATTATATCACCCACCTACAATAATTACAACCTGAAACAGAATTGTCAGCAAAACATATTGGGGCAATAGTGGCACAAAAGTTATAGAAGTAACCAATTTGTTTTCTATTAGATTTAGGGTCCACCTCATCAGATAAAATTCATACCTGACCCTACTACAGTGGTCAAGAACCTGAGACTAGATAGGTCATGGGCCAGCATAAAATCCTACTACTATTCTGCTAAAGGAACATAACACTAAAATGACTCTTAGTAATATTTTTCAATTCATATAAAAGAGTGCTTCACTTAGCCACCATCAGAAAATCTTATTTATAAAGTATATGAGAACTTGTAGAGAGATCCAGACAGACATTTTGTGGAGAATGAGAAGCTTTGGGACACTCAGTCTTAAATGGGATTCCTTCATCAAACTCCTCCCTTGGGCTCAGGAAACTCTGTGGAAGAGAAAGTAGAAAGGTTGAAAGACTCAGTGGTGATGCATAATTCTAAGAAAACTGTCATCCAGACACAGCAGAACTGATACAGATTTGAAATCACAGACAGTGTCATCATGCATAAGATCTGCCCAGGTTCAAACCAGACTGGATACCAGTTCTGAATAAAGAAAGTAGATATGGCACTCCATTATTAATCAAGAAGCTATCTGAAATTGATATTAGCTGGCAAATGAAAAAAATGCCTATTTTTCAGTGGTAACTGGGTATAACAAAAAATACTCGTTGGAAATATTATAAATAAAAATGGTTGGAAAACACAAACAAGCTTCATGACATTTTATTTTAAGTTTGAAATTTTTGTCCTTATTGGTTTTGTTTGCTTGCACTTTTAAATTTCTTTTTTGCAATTTCAAGCTTTTTTGATTTGTATTTATCTCAAAGACTAATAATTCTAAACTTTTTTTAATTTAAAAAGTTTTTTTTTTCCATATCTACCATTGCTCCACCTCTCTTCCCTCTTTACAGTCCCTCCGATCCTCCCTCAGACTTCCCCCACCCCATTCCCCCATCCATTCCCCAAAGAGGGCAAGGTGTCCCAAGGTGGGTCAGTTCAATTGGGCATATAACGTTGAGGTAGGTCCGAGTCCCTCCTCCCAGTATCAAGGCTGAGTTAGGTGTTCCTCTATAGGGAATGGGCTCCAAGGTGCAGGTTCATGCACAGGAACATAGTTTGGTTCTACTGCAAGAGGCTCCAAAAGGTGTGTTACTTTTTGGAAAAAGAGAAAGAACAAAGTCTGGTGGATATAAACATGTCAAATATGGGGAATATATGGAAGAATTGAGTGTAAAAAAATAGTGGGTAAAATACTATGAGAAAAATTGAATTTGAGATAAAAGATTTTGTTTTATTGTGATGTCTATGGGGAAAACAACATCCTTTAGTAACTGAACACTTAAAAAATAAAACATTTAGATTGTTTGATGAGATCTACTTATTAAGAATTATTGAGTCTAGCAAAAATTAAGGAAGTCATTTCATTTTGCAGTTTGCAAGAGAAAGACAAATTCTTACTTGTACAAAAAAAAAAAAAAAAGAAGAACCATGTCAGGCCAAAAAAAAAAGTTCTTCAACTCTGGAATATATGGCTTTAGTATTTATCTTTATATAACTCAGAAATTCACAAGACTGATGATTAAGGTATTATCTTCTCCTTCATGGTATTTGAATTCTGAATGATATTGGTCTATGTTGTGAAATAGCTGGACTACTCCAGCTATGTGGTTTATGATGACATACATCAGTCCCAGATATCTCCTTGTCAAAAATTATTTATGGGAAATATGTAGAAACATATATTTATTTTTTATGCTAATATCATGTGAAAATATAATTTTATCATGAGTTTGAATAAACTTATGATTATAGACATCAAGCTCTCTGTTGTTAATCTCATCTGTCTCTTATTACTTTCTGATCAGTAGGGTTTTTTTCATTCAATAAAGCATAATAAAAAATAATGCATTTTTATATTTTATATCAAGATGAATTATCAGTGCTTATAATGTATTTAACTTACAGTCTAGTAATTTACAATTGTTTATATTTTCTGTCCGCTTTGTGTTTTGTTGTATTACTTTAATTTATATCAGACACAGATACAATTAAAATTGCCATTGACCCCAGGCTAGAAAGATGGCCCTAATTATATGCACATATTGGCAATATTAAATGGACAAAGCAGGTGAAATGAAGAAGGAAGCCATGATGATGAGGGGGAATTTCAGTGCTAGGAAAGAAAGGGGGGACTTGAGGGTGGGAAATATGGCTAGATTTGATAATTCACTTTTTAAAAATTAAAAATACATATAAAAATATATGCCTAAATGTTGTGGTATAATCATTCAGCTTGTAGCTTTGATACTATTGATTTTTTTAGAGTAGTTTATCCTTTAGTGCATATAGTGATATCACCTGCAAGAAGCACATAACCTAAAGTTAAGCAATCATTAACTTATTAATAATATCATTGTTTTAACATGCAAACTTTACATGACTTGATGTTATCTAGTACATTTGTATACTTCCATGTGCAAGTTATATAGTCAGGAAAAAATATGAGTAAATTTTTTAACACAATATTAATTGAGGAATTTATACTAGTTGTCCTTTTTCTTATGACATACAGTATAGTCAATAGATTATCGGGAAATCGAATCTATGTATATGTAACACCAACATTTGCATGAATATTTTAGCCAAGGTTGAGCCATTTATTTTCAAAATACCGTAAAGGAATAAATAATGGCCGAATTAGGTTTACAGTATATTTGCAACATACACTGAAAGGATGGCATACTAATTTTAATATATAAACAAAGATATACCCTTTAACTATACAATATGAAAGTATGTATTATTGATTAAATACATGACCTTATAGTTAATATTATAAATCCTTAATAGTAAATATTATGAAAGAAAAAGGTACATGTTGTTCTGGTTTTACTCTTTTACACTGAAAGAAACAGAGAGTAAGCACAGAACCTCTCCAAGTCCTCTGCATTAGCTACTGCCTCCAGGTTCTTTCCTGTTTGAGTTCCTGTCATGACTTTCTTCAGTGTTGCCCTTCAGCATGGATGTGTAAGCCAAATAAGACCTTTTTTCCACAACTTGCTTTTGGTCATAACACAACCACAGCAATAGAGACCTTATTGTTAAGCAATAATGTCTTTAAAAGATATTATGTAATAATGTGTAACGCAAAAAAAAATGCTATAAACTTTTCTTTAGAAAAATTTAATTCAATAAATGTTTACTTTCTCCCTAAAAAAACAGTAAAAAGAAATTCACTGAAAGATTAGTAAAACTGTTATGGTATTGTAAACCTCAAAACTTAAATACTGAATAAAACTAAATAATGTATTTCAGTTGCAAAAAAGAAAGAAAGAAACGGAGAAAATACTAATAATACATTAAAAATAAAATGCCTAACCTTCTGGTTAACTAAGTTACATGTAAAAAAAATCAAAATTGAACAAGAATTTAAAGTATTTGTAGGGATTCTGAGCTGTGGTAGTGAGGTGGTTGTAGGATTCTCAGGATCACATGACAGCACTGAACACATTCAAAGCAAAGTTCTGCATTCTCTGTTTTGATGCACTCTTGGAAGCCTGAATAAATTATTGCTCCTAGGGTTATTCTTTGGAATGAATTTAGTGCAGCATACAACCTTCTTGTGAAACCAATCAGAGGAAAGACAATAGGGTATACTTCTAAAGAGTGAAATTTTAAAGTGGGACCAAACAAAACACTAGGTGTTTTTATGCCACATACTAAAAACCCCAAACAAAATGGAGTATTGTGTACTTGTTTGTATTTGGAAGAACTGTCTTCTTATGATAGACCCCATCCAATGTCACTGTAGTATACATTTACTAATACAAGTAGCATTAATCTACATAGATTGATCCTGAATTTTGAACAGACAAATCTGTCCTAAGTCTAGTGGACTGTTATTATCTCATTCATTTTACCTCCTCTATCTGCTGTATTCAGCATTCATATGTAATTGGCTTAATCTTTCATTCACTTTATTCACTTATTCATTGTTCAGAATACTGAAAATATTTTATTTATTTATTTTAATTAATTATTCTGTATTTTATGGTATAACAACTATTGAATACTGCGTCAAATTTAAAGATATAAGCAATAATTATCTAGTTTTAATTTGTCTTTTTTAATGTACTTAGCCCTTTGAATATCACCAATCCTCCAAGATTATTACTCACTTCATGTGCATGCTTCTGCATGTGAGTATGAGTTTAGAAGTTTTCATACGCTGAAATGCTATTCCTTTTGATGCAAAGTTAAATAAATTTTCATGCAGAGTAGATTTGTGTTAGCCAACTCTGAAGTCAAAAATCATTTTCTCTCTCTTCTCAAAACACTTCCACCTCCTCTTCATTCATGTTTATGCCATAACTTCAGTCTGTATATCAGTATCAGTCACCAGTCCACCATCACATCTTTAAAATTCCTAAATTGTAATTTTAAATATTAGCATCTGAGATTAAAGCTCTACTACTCCAAAATACCATTATATCCATGTAAATATTTGTGAGAATTATAGTATCTATAAATGTATACATGTCCCATACTCACTTTATTCACCTGCTGAGCTCATGTTATGGCAATTTAGCATAGGGATCTTGTATGCATTCATATGCAGGCTTCTGCTTATCAAATTTCTTCTTTCTCTTGGATGCTCCAGAAGTAGATTGCTGAATTGACATGTTGAGAAAAGCCAGTGTGTATTGACATTTCTGCTTTTCCAAACAGAGGAGTTACAGTTGCTGGACACCCCCACCAACAGTTAGTAAGTCCAGTGCTTTTTTTTCTTTAAGTCATTCTGAAACGTATAAAATGCTTTATTTTGGACCCTATTCTATTCCTTTGAGGTAACTATTTTTCCCTTTACCAAAACCACAGTCTTAACTGGTTGAATTTTATAATTTTTGCAGTTGGATGGCATTCCTCTAATTTTGATTTTTTTAAATTTTATTTATAATAATATTTTATTATTTGTAAATGCCTCACATGTATAAAAATTATATTTATTATATCTAGCCCATTACCCCTCCAACTCTCTTGTTTTCCTCCACAGCATATTGTCTGAAACTCATATTCTCCTGTTACAACAACCCACAGAATAAAATTAGTGCTGCTTATACATGTGTTTCCTTGTTCATCCACAAACACTTTGGATTCAGTTTGTTTATCTTTGCAGCACTCCTACTTGGTTTTTATATAGATTAAACATATAAGTGAATCAAGGCAGGATTAACTTAATTTCTACATTTTTTTAAATATATAAAATGATGCAACATTCTGCTTTGGTATTCTTTAGTATTTTTACTAGAATTTTAAATTAATTAGCATAGATTGTGACATAAAATATTTCTGTGTAAATATTCTGCTATTCAATACTATATTGTATTTTATTGGGTTTTAATTGCTCTTATATGTGAAGATTACATTTTCATCAATATGAATTAATTTTTTAAGCAAAGTTATTCATGGTTTTTTACCCTTTATATTGGTGTGTAGACAGGATTTTGGTGTATACCTATATAGGTATGTGTGAATTTGCATGGTTGGTGTGAAGGCAAGTGCTTGTGTGGAGGACAGATGAACTATTGTCAATATATTCACTGTTTCCCATAGGATATGGTTTTGTTGTGTTGTTGTAAATGCTGCATGTGCCAAATTTACATGTACCTGAAACTTCTATTTGTACCCATTATTGCACTGTAAGACCACTGTGATCACTAATGTTTTACCTGATATCCAGTATCTGAACTCATGTACTCACAGTTGCATGACACACACTTTTACACAATGAACCATCTTCCCAACATTCTTTTCACAATTGTCTTAAATAAATTTCTTTACAGGTGATGTAAAACAATATATATATGCATATAAATACCATCTACATCTATATCTCTAGCTATAGCTATATATACATACACATATATATCATCTATATCTATAGCTATGTATCTCTTACATAAATTTTGTATAACTTATAATAATAAACAGTAGTGTACAATTTTCTAAAATTTTATTTGTTTCTTTATTTAATTGTCAAAGAGTAAAGCAAATATGAATTAATGCTTTTTGCTTTTCAAGCTTAAAATGAAAACATTATATTTATTATTCAGAGTTTTATACTATCTCTTTTATTTAGCTCATTTACTCTAAAAGAATTTATGAATGATTAGTGCTCTGAATTTTTATCTGAATTCATTTATTAAACAATTGAATAAACTTGTTGCAGAAAAAATGACTAACAGTTTTCATGTGAAGCCATGTTAAGTATCAAGCATCGACTAAGTGTCAAAATGCAAAGATAAGTTGTGCCTTTGAGTGGCAATTAAGCTACTGCTTATACAATAGTAGTTCCAAAATATCAAAGGTGAAAACAAATTTTCTACATCATTTTTTGTATAAGATAACAGTAATCAAGACTATTCCACCCATGAAAATTTCTAGGAAGGCCACTGCCAGTTATAACCATGAATGACAGCTCAATTGGCATCTTTATGAAAGGCTGCAGAAAAGAATATTTCTTCAAACAAGTACTCTGACATTGAGATTAATGAGAGGGCAAAGAATGCTCTTTTTTATGCTGACATAGACTAAACATATATCATCTGCAATTAATCGCAAGAATTTTTTTCCCAACAAACAATCCTTCGTATTGAGAAAGAAAATTAAGTATATCTATAGAAAGATTAATTTTTCTCTTCATTTGGTTGCACAAAATATCCCATGTTTATTTTTCCATCTCAAAGAAGTGAGTAGGACACTATCTCAGAAGAAGGAGGAAGAAAATAGGAGGAAAACAAAATGTAGATTAAAAACAAGAATAATAGCACATTGATATTGACCATACCTGTCTGATAGGTGAATAAGACTAACCAGCATGTGAATAAAATAATTAAAAATCACACTAATATGAAAAACAAAAATTTTAGAAATAAAATGATGAATGGCAAAGCTTTTACAAATATAAAAATACATGGGTTATTTTTCTTTCTTGTACTCAGATATTTCTAGTACTTTATATTAAAAACTTTGTAATATGCCTTGGCCATAAAAATGAGATATTAAATAATTTACATAAAATAACTATTTGCTGTCATTCATGAAACAATTAAACTAAATAATATTTTGGTGGTCCTAATTCTTAAATTTTATGCAACACTCAAATTTAACTAAATGTTTTATGGATATAGTTTAATTTTCATCTCTGAACATTGATTTGTTTATAAAGGAAACTATGATAGTAGCTAATGATGAAACTTCTATTACACATCTTAGATGTGCATATATGCACAAGTAGAGAGACTGTCTAATAATTAAAACTAAAACACATTATTGAGTACTTGAACAGAGAACTCCAATGCCTGACATGAATGAAAATTTACTTGCAACAACAACAACAAAATTATAATGGGCCTACCATCATTACATTTATTTCAAAACTGATGAAATTAATTTTGAGGTATCTTTCTGAGTGCATAGCCTTGAAAGCATACTTATTTTTAAATATGGAAATCAATATGCAGGTGCCTGACAAAAGAAGTGACAATAGTTTTATACTTCCTTGTGAAAACCACAACAACATATTATTATTATTATTATTATTATTATTATTATGAATAAAGAAGTCACATTTCCTATCCTTGTATATCCTGGTTCATGGTCCCTTACCACTCCTATCAAATCTAGTTTTCTCCCCCCAACGTCAAGACTGAGTCAGGCGTTCCTTTAGGGGGAGTGGGGTCCAAGGAGTCAGTCCAAGATGTTTCTCATCACAAGCTGTTCCGTGGTTCTAGTTTGCAGGTTGGGCATGCTTTGTTTTTTTTTTCCCCCTTTTTTTTATTTTTTTTTTTTGTTTAGAGTCCACTAATAAGTGAGTACATCCCCTGCTTACCTTTCTGGGTTTGTAATACTTTGCACAGGGGGATAGTCTCCAAATCCATCCACTTGCCTGCAAATTTTAGGATATCATTTTTTTCTTACTTCTGAGTAGTACTCCATTGTGTAGATGTACTACAGTTTGTTAATCCATTCTTCAGTTGAGGAGTATCTAGGTTGTTTCCAGGTTCTTGTTATTACTAGTAATGCTGCTATGAACATAGTTGAGCTAATGCCATTGGAGTGCGAATATGCATCTTTAGGGTATACACCCAGAAGTGCTATTGCTGAGTTCATGGGGAGATTGATTCTCAGTTTTCTGAGAAACCACCATACTGCATTCAAGAGTGACTGAACAAGCTTACACTCTCAAAAACAATGGAGGAGTATTCCCCTTGCTCCGCACCCTCTCCAGCATAGGCTGTCATCTGTGTCTTTTATCTTAGCCAGTCTGACATGTGTCAGATGGTATCTCAAAGTTGTTTTGGTTCGCATTTCTCTGATGGCTAAAGATGATGAACACTTTTTCAGGTGCCTTTCAGCCATTCTTAATTCTTCTGCTGAGAATTTTCTTTTTAGATCTGAACCCCATTTTTTGATTGGGTTTTTCAAGATTTTGGTCTCTAGATTCTTGAGTTCTTTATATATCTTAGAGATCAATCCTCTGTCACTTGTAGGGATGGTAAAAATCTTTTCCCATTCTGCAGACTGGCTTATTGTCCTATTGACAGTGTCCTTGGCTTTACAGAAGCTTCTCAGCCTCAGGAGATCCCACTTATTGATTGTTGATCTTAGTGTCTGTGCCACTAGTGTTATATTTAGGAAGTGGGCACCTGTGCCAATTTGTAGAAGTGTATTTTCCACTTTCTTTTCTATCATGTTCAAAGTGGTTGGGCTTAAGTTGAGGTCTTTGATCCACATGGATTTGAGTTTTGTGCAGGGTGTCAGGCTCAGATCTATTTGCATTTTTCTACACACTTCCATCCAGCTTTGCCAACACCATTTGTGAAATATACTATCTTTGCTCCATTGAATGTTTTGGGCCTCTTTGTTGAAGATCAGGTGTTCACAGGTTTTTGGGTTAATGTCTGGATCCTCAATTCTATTCCATTGGTCCACAAGTCTGTTTTTATTCCAGTACCAGGCTGTTTTTATTACTGTAGTAATTTTAAATCTATAGTAAAATTTGAGGTCAGGAGTGGTGATACCTCTTGAAGTTCTTTTGTTGAGCAAAATTGTTTTGGCAATCCTGTCTTTCCTGTTATTCCAAATGAAATTGAGTTTGTTCTTTCAAGGTCCAAAAATATTGTGTTAGGATTTTGATGGGCAGTGCATTAAATCTGTAGACTGCTTTTGGTAGAATTGCCATTTTTACTATGTTTATCCTACCTATCCAAGAACATGGGAGAGCTTTCCATTTTCTCATAACCTCTTCAATTTCTTTCTTCTGGAATTTGAAAATTTGTCAAGTAGATCTGTTACTTCTTTGGTTATATTTACTCCGAGGTATTTAATACTATTTGCAGCTATTATAAAGGGTGTTGTTTCTCTTATTATTTTTTTTTGTCTTTTTATCTTTAGTGTATAGGAGGACTACTGATTACTTCGAGGTAATCTTGTATTCTGCTACATTGCTTAAGGTGTTAATCAGATATAGGTGTTCCCTGGTAGAATTCTGTGGGTCACTTATGTAAATAATCATATCACCAGGAAATAAGATAGTTTCAATTCTTCATTCCCAATTTGTATTCCCTTAATCTCTTTTCGTACTCTTATTGCTTTAGCTAAAACTTCGAGAACTATATTGAATAGTTAAAGGGAGAGAGGACATCCTTGTCTAGTTCCTGATTTTAGTGGGATTGCTTTGAGTTTTTCTCCATTAAGTTTGATGCTTACTGTTGACTTCTTGAGATTGCTTTTATTATGTTGAGATATTGTCCCTATATTCCTGATCCCTACAGAGCTTTTATCATAAAGGAGTGTCGGATTTTGTCAAAGGCTTTTTCAGCATGTAAGGATATGATCATGTGGTTTTCTTCCTTTCGTTTGTTTATATGATGGATAACGTTTATGATTTTTAATATGTTAAACCAACCCTACATTTCTGGGATGAAGCCTACTTGGTTGTGGTGGATGATATTTTTTATATATTTTTGTTTACATTTTGCCAAATTTTTTATAGAATTTCAGCATCAATATTCATGAAGGAAATTGGTCTGCAATTCTCCTTCTTTGTTGTGTCTTCAAGTGGCTTGGGTATTAATGTAATTGTGGCTTCATAAAAGGAATTTGACAATATTCCCTCATTTTCTACTGTGTGAAATAGTTTGAGGAGTAATGGTAGTAATTCTTCTTAGAATGTCTGGTAGAATTCTTCACTGAAACCATCTGGACCTGTACTTTTATTTTTGGGGAGGCTTTTAATGACAGCTTTAATTTCCTTAAGGATTAAAGGCCTGTTTAAGTCATTAATCTTGACTTCATTTAATTTTGGTGAATGGTACCTGTCCAGAAAGCTGTCCATTTCTTCTAAGTTTTCCATTTTTGTGGAATATAGATTTTCTTTTTTTTTAATTTTGTATTTATCAAAAAACAGTAAGATGAATTTAAGTGTTTTTTTTTAAAAACTTTGTGTTTAATATATTTTAAATTATAAAGAAATTACAAGGAACTCCTAAAAAATTTATTACAAAAATATTACAAGTTAGGACAATTAAGCATTGGTAGATGACATTTAACGAAGCATGCAGCAAAAGATAGCACAGGGTTAACATTTTCACTGTTGACAGAGCCTCGGTACAGCAGAGAAAAGCACCGTAAAATCAAGTGTTCATAATGGCTTTTCCTCTACTGTAGTTTTCAAATGAATATATAGGAAAAAAAATCAAGTAAACTTAACCTAATCAGCTACATATTATAGTAGGTAAGAAATCTAATTCATGGTAAAGTATGAGAACTAGGAAATTAAAAGTAATCCCCTGAAATTGCAGCTCAATGAATTTCTGCTTAACTTCAGGCTCATATAAACTTTAATCCTTGGCAGCCCAATGCCTTCTGGAAAAGTATAAAAACAGAATGCCATTAACAACCTGTGCCATGCAATAGAAGTTAACCCCTTAAAAACAAAAGGTTATTAGCTTTAGCAACTGAAGCGACAGTATGACAAGGCTCCATCTCCCTATTACTATTAAGGAAACTCAAGAAAGGTGGAGGACATGGAGAAGGCAACTTGACCAAGAAAATGTAGCATGCGCAGTGGTTCTATGTGAAAAAGTCTCTGATAACTACAAAAGAAACATTGTTTCCAAGATGTATACTTTGAAGAAGCCCATAAATGAAATTAAAGTTTTTGCTATTTTATTACTTCTTTCAGGGGATAAGATTTTTTAAATGAAGGGATTATTTTCTATATTTGTTAAATAATCGCATGTAATTTGCTAAAGGATAATGACTGATTTTGAAACATTGATAGTTTATTTAGAGGATTTCTCATATGGACTAAAACTTCAGATTCACTGTTATCTTATTCAGTGACACAAGATAGACCACGTGTGTGGCTGAAGGCTCTCAGGGCAGGAGTTGTCCCTCCACATAAACCCAAGCGAGCACACTGCAGTGGCTAGCTAACTGCTTACATTACCACAGACCTAATAGTCTATGAGGAAAGTCTCAAGATGAATTTAAAATGCTGAAAAGTGAACAATAACTATAAAGAAGATAAAAATCATAAGCATGACTTATCAAGGGTGATAATGCAAATAAGATTGCTACACATATATTTGCTTTGTGTTCAACTTTCCCTCTGAATTTTTTTTTCCATCCCTGTATATCCTTATTCAAGGTCCCTTCCCCCTCCCACCACATCAGGTCATTTTTCATCTCCACAACTCCCCGTCCCCTCCCTGGGCAGGGAGGAGACAGCCCTATGGTCCCACTGACCCAATAATGTTTGGATCAGTCTCCACTCCTGGCCAAATCCAGTTTTGTCACCCCTCCCTTAAGAGTGAGTCAGGTGTTCCTATAGTTGGAGTGAGATCTGAAGGGTCAGTCCAGGGTGTTTCTGATCCCAAAATTGTTCAGTGGTTGTGCTTTGCCACTTGGGCATGCTTGGCTTTTTTTCTTGTTTGTTTGTTTAGAGACCACTAATGAGTGAGTATATCCCCTGCTTATCTTTCTGAGTTTGTGATACTTCGCTCAGGAGGATATTCTCTAAATCCATCCATTTGCCTGCAAATTTTAGGATATCATTTTTTTCTTACTGCTGAGTAGTACTCCATTGTGTAGATGTACCACAGTTTGTTAATCCATTCTTCAGTTGAGGGACATCTAGGTTGTTTGCAGGTTCTTGCTCTTACAAACAATGCTGCTATGAACATAGTTGAGCTAATAGCTTTGGAGTGTGAATGTGCCTCTTTAGGGTATACACCCAGAAGTGGTATTGCTGGGTCCTTGGGGAGATTGATTCTCATTTTTCTGAGAAACTGCCATATTGCATTTAAAATTGGCTGAACAAGCTTACACTCCCACCAACAATGGAGGAGTGTTCTCCTTGATCCACATCCTCTCCAACATAGGCTGTCATTTGTGCCTTTTATCTTAGCCAATTTAACAGATGTTAAGTGGTATCTCAAAGTTGTTTTGATTTGCATTTCTCTGATGGCTAAAGATGAAGAGCACTTTTTCAGGTGCCTTTCAGCCATTCATAGTTCCTCTGCTGAGAATTTCCTTTTTAGATCTGTACCCCATTTTTTGATTGGGTTATTCAAGGTTTTGGGCTCTAGATTCTTGAGCTCTTTATCTTAGAGATCAGTCCTCTATCACGTGTAAGGTTGGTGAAAATCTTTTCACATTCTGTGGGCTGTCATTTTGTCCTATTGACAGTGTCCTTCGCTTTGCAGAAGCTTCCTAGCTTCAGGAGGTCCCATTTTTTGATTGTTGATCTTAGTGTCTGTGCCACTGGTGTTATATTTAGGAAGTGGTCACCTGTGCCAATTCATAGAAGTGTACTTCCCACTTTCTTTTCTATCAAGTTCAAAGTGGCTAGGTTGAAGTTGAGGTCTTTGATCCACTTGGATTTGAGATTTGTACAGGGTGACAGGTTCAGATCTATTTGCATTATTCTACACACTTCCATCCAGCTATGCAAACACCATTTGTTAAATATACTATCTGTTTTCCATTGAATGTTTTGGGCCTCTTTGTCAAAGATCAGGTGCTCATAGGTTTTTGGGTTAATGTCTGAATCCTCAATTCTATTCCATTGGTCCACAAGTCTGTTTTTATGCCAGTACCAGGCTGTTTTTATTACTGTAGCTCTATATTATAGGTTGAACTCAGGGATGGTGATACCTCCTGAGGTTCTTTTGTTGTGCAAAATTGTTTTGGCAATCCTTGCTTTCCTGCTATTCCAAATGAAATTGAGTATTGTTCTTTCAAGGTCCAAAAATATTGTGTTGGATTTTGATGGGCAGTGCATTGAATCTGTGTATTGCCTTTGATAGAATTCCCATTTTTACTATGTTGATCCTACCAATACAGGAACATGGGAGAGCTTTCGATTTTCTGATATCCTCTTCAATTTCTTTCTTCAGTGATTTAAATTTTGTCAAATAGGTCTGTTACTTCTTTGGTTATAGTTACTCCAAGGTATTTAATACTATTTGCAGCTATTATAAAGGGTAATGTTTCCCTTATTTCCTTTTCAGCTTGTTATCTTTAGTGTATAGAAGGGCTACTGATTTCTTTGAGTTAATCTTGTATCCTGCTACATTTCTGAAGGTGTTTCTCAGCTGTAGCAATTCCTTGGAAGAATTTTATGGATCACTTATGTATACAATCATATCATCTGCAAATAGAGATAGCTTCACTTCTTCTTTTCCAATTTGTATCCCCTTAATCTCTTTTCCTTCCCTTATTGCTTTAGCTAAAACTTCGTGAACTATATTGAATAGATAAGGGGAGAGAGGACATCCATGTCTAGTTTCTGACTTTAGTGGGAATGCTTTGAGGTTTTCTCCATTAAGTTTGATACTGGCTGTCGGCTTCTTGTAAATCGCCTTAATTATATTTAGGTATTCTCCCTGTATTCCTGATCTCTCCAGGGCTTTAATCATAAAGAAGTGTTGGATTTTGTCAAAGGCTTTTTCAGCATCTAAGGATATGATCATGTGGTTTTGTTCCTTTAGTTTGTTTATATGATGGATAACATTTACAGTTTTTCGTATGTTAAAACACCCTGCATTTCTGGGATGAAGCCTACTTGGCCATGGTGGATGGTATCTTTTATACATTGTTGTATACTGTTTGCCAAAATTTTGTTGAGAATTTTCACATCAATATTCATGAAGGAAATTGGTCTGTAATTCTCCTTCTTTGTTGTGTCTTTGAGTGGCTTGGGTATTAGGGTGATTGTGGCCTCATAAAAGGAATTTGACAATATTCCTTCAGTTTCTACTTGTGAAATAGTTTGTGGAATAACGGTAGTAATTCTTCTTTGAATGTCTGGTAGAATTCAGCACTGAAACCATCTGGACCAGGGCTTTTATTTTTGGGGAGGTTTTTAATGACAGCTTCAATTTCCTTAAGGGTTATAGGCCTGTTTAGGTAATTAATCTGATCTTCATTTAATTTTGGTAGATGGTAACTGTCCAGAAAGCTGTCCATTTCTTCTCGGTTTTCCATTTTTGTGGAATACAGATTTTCAAAGTATGATCTGATAATTCTATCTATTTCCCGGGGGTCTGTTGTTATGTCCCCCTTTTCATTTCTGATTTTGTTGATTTGAACACTCTCTCTCTGTTATTTGATTAGTTTGGCTAAGGACTTATCTATCTTGTTAACCTTCTCAAAGAACCAACTCTTAGATTCATTGATTCATTGTTTTGTTCTTTTTGTTTCAATTGTATTGATTTCAGCTCTAAGTTTGATTATTTCCTGCTGTCTACTCCTTCTAGGTGAGCTAGCTCCTAATTGTTCTAAGGATTTCAGCTGTGCTCTTAGGTCTTTAGTGCGGGATTTCTCAAGTTTTTTCATATAGGCATCTAGTGCTATGAATTTTCCTCTTAAGACTGCTTTCATTGTGTCCCACAAGTTTGGATACGTTGTAGATTCATTTACATTAAATTCTAGCAAGACTTTGATTTCTTTCTTAATTTCTTCTTTGACCCAGAGATGGTTCAGCTGAGTGATGTTTAGTTTCCATGAGTTGGTATGCTTTCTTTTGGTTTTGAAGTTGTGGAACTCTAACTTTAGGCCCTGGTGGTCCGATATGTTACAAGGGATTATTTCCATTTTTTTTGTATCTGTTGATATTTGCTTTATGTCCAATTATGTGGTCAATTTTGGTGAAAGTTCCATGAGAAGCTGAGAAATATGTATATTCCTTTGCCTTTGGGTGGAAGATTCTGTAGATATCTATTAAATCCATTTACATCATAACCTCTGTTAGACTCCTTATTTCTCTGTTGAGTCTCTGTCTGATTGATCTATCCAGGGTTGAAAGTCGGGAACTGAAGTCTCCCACTATTAGGGTGTAAGAATTGATGTGGGATTCGAGCTTTACCAGTGTTTTACATAAGTAGGTGCCCTTATATTAGGTGCATAAATATTCAAGATTGAAATCTTCTCTTGACCAATTTTTCTTGTGATGAATAAATAGTGACCATCTTGGTCCCTTTTAATTGCATTTAGCTTAAAGTCTACTTTGTTAGATATTAGGATTGCAACCCCTGCTTGTTTCTTAAGACTGTTTGACTGGAAAATCTTTTCCCAACCCTTTATTCTTAGCCTGTGTCTGTCTTTGCAATTGAGGTGTATTTCTTGTAGGCAACAAAAGGAGGGCTTCTGTTGTTGTATCCATCTTGTTAGTGTGTGACGTTTTATAGGAGAGTTGAGACCATTGATATTAAGGGAAATTAGTGACCATTGATTTATATTTCCTGCCATTTTTGGTGGTAACTTGTTTGTATTTCATTTCTCTAGGGTATTCTTCTGTGGAATTATTGATTGTTTGTGATTTCATGGGTGTATCTGGGGTCCTTAGGTTA